>JAZHYW010055131.1:0-54088 GCA_037355805.1 Ixodes ricinus | reverse complement strand
AAAAAAAAAAGGTATCTATAGTCCTCTATACAAGAAGGAACACTCTTGTATCCTATGCTCCTTTAGAAAGGGAGAAACTTTCGTCCTGAAAGCAGGGTAGCAAAGTTCCTCTGTTGCCTGCTTCTCAATATGGCGGCCCCGAATCGAGCAAATCGAGCTCAATAAGACATAACGAGGACAATACGTCTATTGTACGGGGCGAGAGGAGCAGCAAATAAAAGCGTAACACGAGCTTTCCGCGAATTAAATTGATTTCCGAAGCCAGCTTCCTTCCGCAGGAAAAGAAACTTCCGTTTCGATAGCAGTTACCCTTCTCGTCATCAGCACTGACGGAGACAACCGATACCCAGTTACTTCGCGCACTTTACGTCTTAACTTTGCTATTCCTCGAGCCACAATTCCTTCGTCAATCGCATATCACGGAATAGTGGCAAACCACTCGCGAAACCAAAAGCCGCTCTCATAAGAGCAAAATCGAAGCAGCTGTTGCACGGTAACCAGAAATTATTCAGAGGCGTGAAAGAAGGTTAAATCGCTTGCCACCAGATGGCAGAGTCAAGCAGAGTAATTGCAAGTAGCTAGGCTAGGTGCCGCTAGGTACCGCCCAATTCATGTTCTACAAAAACATCTATTTATTCGCTCACGCCACTATTGCGCTTCGGGACCTTAGGGAACCTTTATTATTCACACATGTAGATTCATTACGCATACCACTAACACCAGCTGAACGTATACATTGAGCGCACACACATTTACGGCACATACAAACATTAATACAACAGCACACTAACCCGATCACTGCTCATGAGCTCTGCGTTTCCGCCTTGTATACTGGTCGTTTTGAAGGTACGGATTTGATCGGTGACCATCTAAGCTATAAATAATATTCCCAGCATTTTGACTTTTTTCCAGCAATGTCACACCTCTGAGATTATTTTGAATGGCTCAGGGGATGAATCTCTTAGTAAAAAGTAAACGCTCATGCCGTGATTATTTGAAAGCGAATAAATCGAGCCGCTCCAACACGGTTCCAAGCCACGTGTTTGCTTCCCCGCACGGCACGCCGTAGCGAGTATTTCTATTGTAGTGTTTGTTTTTCTATTTGTGCTCTTCGCGTGCGGCTGCAATTGTCGTCTCGAATTAATCTGTGTAGAGGCGGTATTCACTCAGGTGGAAGCGAAGCTTCACGGGCAGAGAAATCGCTTTTCGATCAACCTGAATGCAGTCAAAGCCGCGACTTGCGGCAGCTGTTAAGTGTACGGAGCTAGGCTGTGGCGAGCTCGAAATCTTCCAGCGCTCATCCAAGCGCGCCACAAATAAAGGATATCTTTTTTTTATTTTACCTATCTTTTTTTAATGCTAAAATTTAAAACATTCAATATACGTACTTTCCGTCATATTTTTATACTGTTCAATCCTTTTCCCAGAGCACAATCGCTCTCGGGGAGGAGACAACAGGACATCGCAGACGACAGTCACATTGGCCACTGTACGATAGGAGCTACGGTTCAGAGCAGTGTTACAACATGACTCCGCAGGTCGATCGATTGCATTGTAATCATTCAAGCGGTCTTAAACTCTTAAATGTAAATTGGTATGTCAACCTGGGACACCCAGCCCCCCCCCCCCCCCCCCTGATCACGGCCCGACCGGCGGCATCAATGCCCGACAGTTTCCGTCATTTCATCTTGTTGTTACACCACTGATACGCGAACACACGGTCACATCGGCGATAATTCGTCTTCTGTTCATAATGCACAACACTCCCATCGCGATGTTGCTCCTATGTTGCTGACACGCAAAAATACAGAACCACGTACACTGACAGTTGGCACTCGGCATCGGACAACAGACCCGAACTCAGCACCGAAGGCACTCAGGCACCCGACAGCAAAAAAACCTGCCTGTCTTGGACGCAGTTGACGGAGTTTCCGCGATTTCTGTAACGTCGTCAACGTCGACACATCCACTGTGGACACATCGCTCCGCGTCAAGGAGGTATTTCTGGGCACGTTGTGTACAGCTAAACCATCTGCCGTTGACTTGCTCGTTGTTCTCGTTTCGGTTGCTCTGTACGCAAGCAGCGCAACCGTCTGAACCAGGTTTTAGCAACGACAACAGATAGGTAGCACTGATTGCGTCTTTCTTGACCCGGTTGTTCTTAAGTTTCAAACGTGAGCTCCAAGTGCCCATAGGGCCTCGCCATGAGTAGTCAGTATGTGAGATTTGCCGGTAGAATAACGTCAAGCTGCACTTGTTCCAGCTTTTTGTCCCAGCTGCCATCTTTCTTGTGAACGAAAATAAAATATTGATTGACTGATTTAAGAACAAACCCTCTAGCAAAAAAAAAAAAAAGGAAACATAATTACCTTTTTTTTTGGTGTTTCTTGAGCTGTCATTGGTTGCAGTCTTTATAGTGTTCACACAGCTTCAGTTATATACAAGCTGACAAAGGCGCGGCTCATCCCCGCCAGCTAGTTCTTTCCTCGGTAATTGCTGTTCCTTCGCATCTACGTCGGACGCTAAAACAAATAGGCTGCGCTCTGACACCCGTAAAAGCGGGGAATTGCCGCTGCTCGATCATTTCCCGCCTCAGTGGTAACCGATATCATAACCACAATATCGTAACTGTTATCGTGTGCTCCATCGGGAACGATACACTCGACGATACTTCAAACCGACCGTTAACGATTCTATGCAAACAAGTATGATTTCTCCGACTAGCTATTGAAAAATGCCTTCTGCTGGGCGCCGCCGCACCTTGGGCGCAACAAAGGGCCGTCCGGTTCCACCCTGCCTATTATTTCCTCTCTGTATATATCTCTGTTCTTTCTTTGTCCCTCCTGTTCTGCACAGCACAAAGTCAATTTTTCCTCCGGTGAAGGTAAAAGAAATTGTACGGGGCTAGTCCAAATGTTTTCGAAAACAATAAGTCATAGTTTTTTTTTTTTTTTGTTTCAGAAACAAACGCATATTGCTGTAGAAACTGTAATTGTGTTGTGAGTATACGTCTAGACAGCGAGAAGTTAACCCCAACGGGCGTATACCGCGCCTCCGCCGTAGAGAACAAATTTGGCCAGCACTTGCAACACCGCTAGCCTGGCTTATTTGAACGTGCAGTTGAACGGTCGTACGAAAGTATACAATGCCCCCCTTCCAGATGGAAACGGGCAGGGATAGGGACTTAGCGCAGGATCCCTCACTCTCAGAAAAAAAAAAAGGTATATTCTTGCACCCCATGTCCCATATACGACACCCCCAAAACTTCAAAACGGCGCACTGACGCCGAACAGACGGCCGCAGCTTTTACGAGAGGGTTGTGACAGCCTGGAGCTGAGCTGGTTGGTTTGACATGCTTCCTGGAATACGAGGAGCTTGAGAACGGTGATATATACCTCATTAAAGAGCTAAAGTACGTATCAAAGACCGCATAAAAAAACACTGAGGTTTTTGCAGCAAGACTCGAAAGACCCCGATTACTTTTTTGTTTGTTTGGTAGTCATTAACACGTACATTAGCTATTTTAATAAGTTGTACCACTCGGCTATCAACCCGCCTATAAAAGTTGAAAACGTCGGTTCGACGTCGGCGCACTGTGCGTCGATCTTTAGGGTTGGGGGGTCGTATATGGAACAAAGAGTGTACGAACATAACTCTTTTTTTTTTTTCTGAGTGTGCTGGGTTCTGCATCGTAAGCTTCAGCTGCAGTTACTCCGAACTGTGATGCGTTAACACATTCCACCACCAATTCACCTATTGGGGGTTACCATTTGTTAGTAAAACCAAACTAAATACCTACAGCTATTTTTTTATATATTTTTTAAGCGGAATTTGAAACAGCGTGCAGCTATGGGTGCACGCTTCAAGTTCACGAGAGAAAAAAAAAACGTGCACCCATTGGCGTACGTTTTGTCACTCCCGAACAGAGTCATTGTCGGACCGATAGGAAGACGTTAGATAAAAGCGCCAACATTTTGAATCTCCTCTCGTCTGAATCGTCTGACCCCGCTATATATCGTTCAAAATATACACGTTTGCAAGCAGCCGCGCTTCGAAAGCTATAGCTCTGGCCACCGTGGTTGGGAAAAATGCTTTGTTTGGGCGCCAATCTGGAAACCGTGGGTACGCCCCAGCAATGCTTGACTAGCAGACGATCTTACCCTCACCAGCAGCAAGATGGCGGTGCCCAGAGGCCGCACTTGCGTATACGTCTATAATTGGAAGGCTTTATAATTTTTTTCAACCACTTTATACACCGACGTGCCGCTTAGATACAATCTTGCGTTTGCCCACAGTGGAACCAGATTCACGCAAGGTGAAGTGTCTGCGCCTGCGCAGTGCCGACAGCAGCACCACCGCAGTGGCATGACGTCACGCTACTCGCTTCGTGATTGGTTATTTGGTGCTCGTTTTGGCGAATGCCGCAATCTTATTGGCTGAGAGATGGAGAGATAAAGAGGAGTGCTCAGGACACGCCCCGCCCTTTTTGAGCAGCAAATTGGCATGAAAGTGTGTTTTGTGACGCATTTATTTTGGGGGACAACTGCACCTTCGTTGAGTCACCAAGTGAGGACATTTTATCGTCCTTATGCGCTTCAACTTCAAATTGTGTTTCCCGAGTATAGCTTACAGAACGCCCACGGGCAACGTTTAGCATAGATGTGCCTTTTTTAAAGCATGAAATGCTTTTTAACATTACACCCAATCCCCAAAGTTTTTCCGTCTGCCCGTCCGTCCATTCTTCCGTTCAATGCCCGCTAAATTTAGCGGGGAAATTGATGTCACGTGTCGTGACCTACACACCAATTCAGTTTCTCCGCTAAATTTAGCGAGAAAATTGACGTCACGTGGCCCGACGTCACCTGACATTTACTTCATGTACTGTATATATATATATATATATATAAGTCAAAGATGCTTACTGTCGGAGTTACTAATTCGAAGTTTATTACAACGTTTCGAGCGGGGACCGCTCTTCATCTGTACACTCGCTACCTGATGAAGAGCGGTCCTTGCTCGAAACGTTGTAATAAACTTCGGATTAGTAACTCCGACAGTACGCATCTTTGACTTATTAACTTTTCCCGGTCCATTGTTCTTATATTTACCTTACTTCACGTATATATATATATATATATATATATATATATATATATATATATATATATTGACGCCATGTGACCTATACTATACAAGACTATTAGTCTTCTAAACAAATTAAAATATTATAACTTCTTAAATACTGCATTTCATGCCTTATAGACATTAAAAGTAAAGCTCGCTGCCGATTTTTGTTTTTGTTTTTGTTTCTTATGGTCACGAAACATGAGCTATCGTTTTTACTAGGCTGTGAGCCTGTCGCAACTGTACGTCCGAGTTGCCGCGTGGTTGGAAGAAGCTTCTGAATCGGCGCTTCCCCGGTTCATTCACCGTTTTATCTTGGTCGATCTTCCGCATGAACGCGTTGTCCGGGCCGCTCCAACATCAAAACGGACGCGAGTGCTCCGAGTTGTTGCGTGGCCAGCGACCGCGAAAATCCTGTTTCTGTTTACGTTCATGTTGCATCGCGAGAGATACCTGGGTGACGGCCAACACGGATCGCCTTGGGGCGAACAAGCAGTCAGTCCGCACATGGGCAGGGCGCTCGGCGGCGATGCCCTCGGATAAAAGATGCGGGCAAATTGGAACGATGTGGATGGAGAGTGCTCTTCGTCAGATGACGCCAGACGCGGCTTCGCTGCCGGATCGAGGGGAGCAAAATAAAAATATAAATTTTAGAGGAAGGCAGAGTGAGTAGCTGTTGTAACTACCCTACGGTTCTGCTGAAGGGCCCTCGTGCGTACAAAAGCCTGCACTAAGTTGACTGAATTCAGCTTTGTGGGCAAAGCGTCATCTGGTATTGAACAAGATGTATTCGATAACTTATCACGACGTTCTTTTCGTTAAGTAGGCCCTGTTTCTTTGGCCGCAGATTAATTAATAGATGCTCGAACGCAAAACCTAGACATTAGATGCCGGTTCTAAGTGAAAGGTGAATTTCCGTCCTGAACGCGTAGTGCAAAGCACGTCTATCTAATGAAACAATTAATTCACCCGTTCATTTCTTTCCCCAGAGGATTAGTAGTAAAAAAACTAAATATTAGAAACGGTGTAATACGGAGCCAGACGTCGTATTATTAGTACACTGTTGCAATAAATACTGTAAAGTACTTTGCGCAATGATTGTAAAGCTATGTTAATTGAGCGTTCGATAAGTGTTTTTGTTTTCTTTCTCGCAGGTGTTTGCAGAAACTTGAAAACGCTGGCTGCCATCGTTGGAAATGATTTAGGCCACCAATCCGTCCAGTAGGTTCCGCATCGGTGAGTGTTCTTGACTTACTCAGCCACTACACTACACAAGGACATAAAAAAAAAAAGATATCGGATAGAAGAATGGGTTAGTTTTCGAGCCGCACCTGCATACTTCCAGAGTTGTAGGTGTTTTTCCGTTCCAACGTGTATTTGCCGAATTTTCTTTTTCTTTTTTTCTTCTTTTTTTTTTTTGCAAGAAGAGTTGGTTTGTGCAAGTTTTATTAGATTCTTAAGCTTTGAGGATCATTGCAGCAAATATCAGACTTGGACGTAGTTCAACTACTCTACTCAAACTACTGTAGTTTAACTACTTTTCCAAGTAACTTGGTAACTTTCAATTACAACTTTATTTGGGTAATTAGTATTTTAACTTAACTACATTTTTAGGTAACTTCTTCTCAAATTACGAACTACTTTCGAAATCTAGTGCTAATTTTGCTCACCACAAAAGTTTGAGCGCAGAAATAAATAAGACGCCGGCAGATGAAGTGACAGTTCTGAGCAAGGGGCCCCCTCGCATTCCGTTCCCACAAGCGCCCTTGGGGTATGGTGCCTGGATCGCGTGTCCGACCGGTGTGTTTAGCGTCCTATTCCGCCCATACATCAAAAGTGGTCCCCAAGGGGCAACAAATGACGTCACAGAAGCCGGAGTGTCATGCTGTTGACTGTCGCGATCCTGGCGGTTGGCCGTAGAAATGCTGGCGAAACGCACGAGCGAACGCTAGTGTCGCTGTCGTCACGGCGTCCCAGGTGTCCCACATTCCGGCTGCTATAGCTTCCGTGGACTGTCACAGTGGAGAGCGACCTGCAGCAGAACAGGCGTCTGCCATATATACCACAACTGTTGGGACGCCGCCAGGATCGCGACCGGCGACAGCGTGACACTTCTATGACGTCATCAGGCGGAAATCGAGGGACCACTTCTTTGGGCGTGGTAAACACACCAGTCGGAGACGCGTTCCAGGCACCATACTTGGGGCAAGGTGGCGACGAGCAGCCAAAACATAACACCGGCGCGCACGAACGCAGGAAGAGATTCTTAACAAGCCTTGGTCGGGTATTGACCTAATCCGGGAATGCACGCAGGCGCAGCACTTCCAGCTGCAACCGTGAAAGACGGGGACACTCGAGGGTTGTTGTTTTCATGTCTGCCTTTAGTGAGTTCTGACTCAAGCGGTTTGGGGGTTCCATGGGTAGGCCACTGGAATGACCTCGCAGCTGGGCGCCTGTTCCCATGGTGGCCTCGTCGTCAGCGCATACTCCCTTGGAAAGCCGGACTCCCCGCGCACAAACGCAGACACAGATAATCCGTTCACGGGAGCACCTTCCCGCTTCAAGCAACAAACGTACGAGCGACGATGCTTGTTCACGTAATCCCTTGCGTCCTTCCGATACCGTAGAGGCCGGCGGAGATTGCGAGTCACCCTTGGGAAATCCTTTTGTTGGGCCCGGCGTCAGCGGCGAAGTATACTTCGTTTCATCTTTTGCTAAACCAAAAAAAAAAGAATTTTTTTTTTCAGTAGCGTAGCACTAGCATTGCAACGAAACGCGCAGTCGTCCGGATGATCTCATGGTCGTGGCGCGAGACTTGAACCCTTGACGGTCAGGTGCACTCGCTCAGCGTACTCTATGAACGTCGTGGGAATAAAAAGGAACCAATCATAACAATCTCAACTTGTCGAAAAAAAAGTTTTTTTTTTAAATATATAAATACATTTTAGCCAAGGCAAACCTCACATGTTTCGTCATGGACACCGAACATGCTGACACTCTCTTTCCCGACCCTGCACAGCTTGTTTCTGAAATTCAACGCCGCCGTTCCCCCCAGCGCGTCGGTGGAACGTCTTTTTAGCTTGGCTGGACATCTTTAGGAGGAAAGGCGAAAACTCTCCGATAAGGACTTTGAAAGGTAATTGCTTCTGCGAGCGATTAAACTATTTTGGTGAAAACGCAAGCCATAAAATGACTGCATTTATTTTAGGCTCGCGGTTTTTCCACGGATCAAAACTGCTGCTTTTTTGTTACCACAAAAATACAAAAAGTAACTTCGAAAGTAACTTCAAAGTAACTCGCTACTTTTTACAATAGTTAGTAGTTTACTCAATAGACCTATTGCTATATTACCCAAGCATCAAGGAGAATGCAGGGATTGGTGTTCCACGCGTCGCACGTGCTGGCTCAGCATAGTAAATTTTCTAAAGCAAAAACCTAAAACAAATTGTTACTTGCACGCGCGTTCGTCAACGCTTTATTGTGGTTATTTGCTTCGAATATTTTATACGGGAAGGCGTGCGCGTGTGGCGCGTGGAACACCAATCCCTGCATTCACCTTGATGCTTGGGTAATAGACAATGGTCTATTACTATTACGAATGCGTAATTTCTACTCTACTCCAATTACGTTTGGCGTCAATACTCAGTAACTTAACTTAACTCCTTTTTGAGTAATTTGTACATGTCTGGCAAATATCCAGGGCCGGCTTGCGCGAGAGTCTTGAGACACGGTTCGAGTCCCGCTCAGCTCGTGTGGTGGCTTTGGCAGTGCTTCCTTTCATCTCGTCTCAACTGAGATGCTCTTTCTAACAAGCCGGCACAAAACTACCTCCCCACCCCCCCCCCCCAGAAAAAAAAGGTTAATTTTTTTGTTGTTACTGTTTGCGTCTTTGCGATACAGGAGCTTCTGTAGCTACACAAAGTTGCGCAAAAATCAAGATTATATGATTTATAAATTTTTCGATAGATGGTGTTTTTCCCTTGCCACTGACCAGTAGCTTGCCAGAAGAGGTTTGTAGTGCTCGTCTTCTTCTCAGTGAACGGAGTTTCGCTAAATAAGGGCGGAGCCTCTCCTCCAGACCTCAGGTCCTTAGGTTCCAACATAAAAAAAGATCGTGCTCCCAGAAAAAAAAAAGAAGTGGGATTTCAAGACCTGCCTATTTTATCTGCGGGCATGATACATTGTGTCACACGCAGTGGCGTAGTAACGGGGGGGGGGGGGGCGTGGGCCCCGGGTACCAGGAGTCTCAGTCACGAGGGGGGGGTGCCACTTATGGCGGCAATCCCCCCGGCTTGACTGGTTCGTAAGTGGCAAAAAATGTGTAGACGCATGAGGTCACCACTCTTCCATCACGAACGTGTCTGGTGCAGAGTCGCAAAACTGGCTTGGCTCGCGCAAAGTCATCGCGCACCGGCGGAAAAAACAAGCGCGGAAAGTGCGGGAGCACTCGAGAAAGAGCTGTGCCCGGGCACGCCGAGCCAACGCCACCTAGTCTACGCCAAACCCAGCGCAACACGACGCTGGCTTGCGCCGACCACGGCCGGACTGCGCCGAGACAGCAAGAGAAGGCGCCAGACGAAGAAGAAAGAAATCACACGAAGGTCTTACACGAAGGGAGTCGCGGGGAGGGGGTAAACGTGTTGGGTAAACTCTCAACGTGTCGTCTCCCTCACCCCGGACTCTCACCCATGGCTGTCCACCCGTGCACGGCACCGCACCACGCGCCGAGGGGGAAGTGCCGAGAGGAGGTGCTGGCGAAAGGCTTCTGCTCAGCAAGCTCCCTCGCTCTCTGACCCCGCCGTAAGTTCTAGAAGCGCGTCGCTCGCCGTCGGGAGGCGGTCACAATGTTGTGTTCTGGCAAGTGAATTCGTAATGTTGCGACGGCGACGGCGTTTCCCTGTTGCCACAGCGTGCCATGACTGGAGACCGTCGAGCTTCCGGAAATCTGCGTGGACGGACTGGCTTCAGCGCCACAGTGTACCGTATGCCAACGATTGTTTGATTGCATTACTTTCCATTTTAAGGCGTGCGGTTTAGAGGCTCGTTTTAGCGACAACATCTTACCGAATTGCCTCGAAACTCTGTTTAGAGAAAATGGAAGCCGCCGGCATGCTGTTGCTCGCCGAATCGTTGGCGGTGAACCCTTGGCGGTGCACGCTCCGAGTTTGATATTATATCATATTTTCCCGGAGCGATACCGAGGGTGACCACAAGGCAGACATGTACAAGTTACTCAAAAAAGTAATTAAGTTAAGTTACTGAGTATTGACCTCAAAAGTAATTTGAGTAGAGTAGAAATTACTCAAATGGAAAGTAATTGAGAAAATTACTAATTACCGTAAAAAAGTAGCGAATTACTCTTGAAGTTACTTTGAAGTTACTTTTATATGTTTTTTATGGTAAAAAGAAAGTACATAGGTTTTGATCCGTTAGCGAAATTGTGCTAGCCAAATATGGATACGATTGTTTTTTTCAAAGAAATGCTAATTGTTTTGTACTTTCTTGTTTGTTTGGTTAATAATGTACTGCAAATATGTCATTTCTACTTTGAGGTTTAGCACTGCCTGAGCTTGATCTTTAGACAGTGTTTGCTTGTTTACAGTGTTGCGTAAAGTACACCTAAAGAGTACTTGAAGTAAAGTACAAAGTAAATTAGAGGTTGTGTACTTCAAGTAAAGTAGTAAGTACACCGGGTGCAATGTACTTGAGGTAATTAACGTACTGCAAATACAATATATTTTAAGGTAAAGTACCAGTACATTTAACAGAATCTTTCACAATGCCCTTTCATTCCCTATACAGTGTTTTTTTAACTGGTACGCATTGCTCCAGAGGTAATCGGAGGTGCATCAGTTTTTTACGGAAATGGCAGCAAATATTGTATAAAGTCAAGGCGCCACAGAGTAGTTATTTTACTCTCGCTGACAAGCTATTTGACATAATCAACTTATAAGCCAGTGCTTATTTGTGTCGGTCTTATAGCCTCCATTACTTCACTCAGAGAAATGAGCAGATGACGTCTTGAAAGAGCGCGTTTTCACACGACGATACGCCATTTTTTTGTTTTCAAATTCGGGGAATGTACATTGAAGTCGGGAGTTTTACTTTCCTCGGAAAGTACAAGTACATGCCCAGAGAATGTATTTCAAGTAAAGTACAGGTTTTCTAAACAGTAGTACTTTAAATGCCATGTACTTAGAGTACTTCCCAACACTGCTTGTTTATTTTTTTTTATATAAAAACGTTGGGGGGATTACTGAGGTTTCTCAAACGATCTTTGAAGATCTGCATATTCTATGTTTTGGGAGGAAAGGCAACGCAAAAGGTCCCCTTTGCGTTGCCCTTTAGCACGCGATTCTTCGAGTACAGCACAAACTACGGGAGCACCGGATGAGCTTCAGAGCAGGCGCTGCATTTTGTTGCCTCCTTTGAGTGAGGATGCAGTGTGTGCACCTCCTGTAGTGGGCAAGAGTTTCTACGTTGGGGAGAAGCGGGCACCAGCCCTTTCTTCGAATGGGTCAAGTCTCCTTGAGCTTCGGGACACAAAGAAACGCCAGTCTTCGGCTCTGATCCCGCAGTTACTCGGCTTCTCTTGCCCCGTGCCTGTTCCCTCCGCGCGCTTCGTAGCAGTGTTGTTGCAGAGGGGGGGGGGGGAGGAGGAGGAGGAGGAGGAGGAGGAGGAGGAGGAGGAGGAGGAGGAGGAGGCTTGGGAATATTATGAGGGGTTTCGGACTCTCCAACCCATTTTCTCCCCCCCCCCTCTTTCCTACGCCACGTACTTCCCCTCTTTACAAATATCAGCTGATCTTCCAACATCTTATTTCTTTTTTGCAGGAATGTTTGTTGATAGGCAAAACAACCACTAAAATTCGAAAGTAATTGGTAATTTGAGTAGAAGTTACTCAGAAAAAGTAATTAAAGTAAACTACTAATTACCGAAATAAAAATGTAATTGAAAGTTACTAAACTACTCAGAAAAGTAGTTAAACTACAGTAACTTGAGTAGAGTAGTTGAACTACGTACAAGTCTGCCACAAGGTCTGTTTGGAAGCCTAGCTTGCCGCGGCGTACAGACCGCATTTCTCTAAACTGAGCCTTCACGTTCTCTAAACCAGAGGTGTGCAAAGGGGGGGTCGCATGATGATGTCTGGGGGTCGCGGGGTATCAGGGGAGCCGACGAGGTGCCGATGGCGCTTTGACACTGCTTCAAATATTGTACTGCCAAGTGCTACCCGCATGTCTTTAAAGGGATACTGGAATGAAAATTGAAATTTGACTATCGTGTCCATAAATTAGTTGAATGTGACCTATAATACCCGTAAAGCGTTTCATTTGCACGAGAGCGCGTGCAAATGAAACTGTATTTATTATTTCATTATCGCTGCGTGACCTCGCGTCGCGGTTATGGCTTTTAGCTTTGCGGTCTCGGGGAGCGGGGTGGGTGACAAAAGACCTTAGGGCCCCGGGTGCCAGATGGTCGACCTAGCTCAGACATGTACAAATTACTCAAAAAAGGTAGTTAAGTTAAGTTACTGAGTACTGACGCCAAAAGTAATTAGAGTAGAGTAGAAATTACGCATTTGTAATAGTAATTGAGTAAACTACTAACTACTGTAAAAAAGTAGCGAGTTACTTTGAAGTTACTTTCGAAGTTACTTTTTATATTTTTGTGGTAGCAAAATGAACAGCAGTTTTGATCCGTGAAAACCCCTGCGAGCCTAAAATAAATGCAGTCATTTTATGGCTTGCGTTTTCACCAAAATAGTTTATTCACTCGCAAAAGCAATTGACTTTTAAAGTCCTTATCAGAGAGTTTTCCCCTTTTCCTTTTAAAGACGTGCCCAGCCAAGCTAAAAAGACGTTCCACCGACGCGCTGGGGGGAACGGCAGCGTTGAATTTCAAAAACAAGCTGTGCAGGGTCGGGAAAGCGAGTGTCAGCATCTTCGGTGTTCATGACGAAACATGTGAGGTTTGCCTTTGCTAAAAAATCTTTTATAAAAAAAAACACCTTTTTTTTTTTTTAGGAAAGTTAAGATTGTTATGACTGCCCCCTCTTTATTCCCACGACGTTCGGAGAGTACGCTGAGCGAGTGCACCTGACCGTCAAGGGTTCAAGTCTCACGCCACGACGATGAGATCATCCGGACGACTGCGCGTTTCGTTGCGGTGCTAGTGCTACGCTACTGAAGAAAAAAATTGTTTTGGTTTAACAAAAGATGAAACGAAGTATACTTCGCCGCTGAAACCGGGTCCAACAAAAGGATCTCTCAAGGATGACTCGCAATCCTCTCCGTCGACTACGGTATCGGAAGGACGCGAAGGATTACGTGAACACACATCGTCGCTCGTACAGTTGCCGCTCGAAGCGGGAAGGTGCTCCCATGAACGGATTATCGGTGTGTGCGTTTGTGCGCGGGGGAGTCTGGCTTTGCAAGGGAGTATGCGCTTACGACGAGGCGACCATGGGAACAGGCGCCCAGCTGCGAGGTCATTCCAGTGGCGCCTACCCGTGGAACCCCCAAACCGCTTGAGTCGGAACTCACTAAAGGCAGACAACATGAAAACAACAACAACCCTCGGAGTGTCCCCGTCTTTCACGGTTGCAGCTGGAAGCGCGCGCCTGCGTGCATTACCGGATTAGGTCAATACCCGACCAAGGCTTGTTAAGCATCTGTTCCTGCGTTCGTGCGCGCCGGTGTTATGTTTTGGCTGCTCGTCGCCACCTTGGCCCAAGGACGCCTGTGATGCAGTTTCTACGGAATGGAATGTGAGGGGGCCCCTTGCTCGGAAATGTCACTTCATCTGCCGGCGTCTTATTTATTTCTGCGCTCAAACTTTTGTGGTGAGCAAAATTAGCACTAGATTTCGAAAGTAGTTGGTAATTTGAGTAGAAGTTACCTGAAAAATGTAGTTAAGTTAAACTACTAATTACCCAAATAAAGTTGTAATTGAAAGTTACCAAGTTACTCGGAAAAGTAGTTAAACTACAGTAGTTTGAGTAGAGTAGTTGAACTACGTCCAAGTCTGACCTAGCTACGCCACTGGTCACACGTATAAGCGTTGAAGAGCTCGGGGTTTCAAATATATATAGAATATATAGAAGCGTAATCGTCCATCTTTCTCGTTCTTTATCAACTCTATTTTCTTTTTTACTCTTTGCAAGTTGAAGTGTTTTATGCTTTTTTGTCACCCATACCGGATATGTTTGTTAACCAAGTGGCTAGGGACCAGAGTAAAAGAACAAAACAACAACAACAACAACAACAACAACAACAAGAAAGTGTGTAAGCAGTCACGACAGCGGCCTTATGCCTGCGAACACAGCGACGCTATTGGTCGCTCACAGAGGCCGTTAGCCGACGGGGAGACATATGTCGTTTTCGCATGGCGAAGGCAACGCTCTCCAAGATCGCCGCGGCACAGATCGCTTCTCCAAGATAAGGAGGAACCCCGGGGACCTCTCGCTGAGCCGAGAGATCTCAATTTCGGGAATGCTTTGGTGAGCTTTCGCAGACACCTCGGGTCGCGCGATCCCTGACCGCGGCGTAGGGATTACATGCCGCAGACTACCTTGGCTGTTTGTCAGGCGGCCAGGGAGGGCACAGCGACAAGTACGCAACCGGGGGCTTTACTCCTTCGAGCATAATTCACCCCCATGCTGGCAGAGCCGCCCGACAAGGCTGTGCTTGGATGTCGCCGCGGTCATTTTGTGATCTAAGGTTGCGCGAGGTGAAACACGCGGCAAAAAAAGTACAAAAGCAAAAACCGAAGCAACATTGAATAAATCCAAAACATTACCCCTATTACCTAATACCTCCATTTCTTCTCCCTTTTTTTTTTAATCGGTTTTTGTAGGCTGGACGACACATCTTGACTCCGATGATAAGTGTTTGAATCCTGTTTTAGATCCCGTTCTTGGAGTAGTTTTGCATAGTGATTTATTTCGCGCGATGTATTCTTTCTTCTATATAGCTGTTTTTAATGGGCAATGCGGTCGATGACGTGTGTTGACCCTCCTCTCTGACGCGGCAGCCTAGACGCCATCGCGCTGGGTATACAAACAGGGCCACGCTTTGCCACCGCCAGGTGTGCGCACTGCACGCGCGCAGAAATCTTATGCGTCAAGTGAAGCGTCTACGCATGCGCTGCGCCAACAGCAGCGCCACTGTGGCGGTGGGACGTTCGGAGCCGCGCGGCTTTGGTCAATACACCTCTCCAGCGCTTATCACACACACGAAAAGTGCCCAGTATAGTCCCCCCAGCCAGCCCCCCCCCCCCCTCCGAAACAAAATCCTGGCTACGTGCCGGCGCGTACATTTATATGTATGAACGCAAACATGCTTAGAAGATAGTCGAGGCGTGCCGGCAGGTAATTCTGTCATCATATATCTGCAGCGAACAGCGCGTATTTTGTACGATGTATTAGGAGTCTGACAGCGGTGTTAAGGGTGAACGGAGTACAGCGGTTATAGGCGTAAAGACTTCGGTAGTGCACGTCGACGAGGAAGGTGCAAACAGGTCAGACAGGCCCGTAACCTTGGCTTCGCTGCACGCAATCGATGACATGCAGTGAAGAGTGCCTGCGCTGCTCACACTCGACTGCAAGGTCGAGCGGCCGACAATACAGAGAAGTCGGGACGTCTCACCTTGAAATCCCCGAGACAGTGAAACGGAGCGAAGGCTGCGAGCTCGCTATTTTGTCCGCTTGCCAATCGACGTGCCTCGTCCCTTGGTGTAAAACAAAAAAAGTATACATTTTGGTGTGTCACTCATTAGAGAGAACCTTTTAACCGAGCAGCGTCACGGTATATTCGCTCTGCGGCGTCCCAGCTATATCCCTTATATCCCTTAGACATCCTGGAAATCTATGTTTAGTAGCTTAAAAAAATGACGGGTAGCAAAGCGCGAGATCCTCACCCAGCTGCAGCTTCACCCGGCCACTTGGTGTGTGCGAGTGAAGCTCCTGTACGGGTGAAGCTCCTGTTCGGGTGAAGCTCTGTTCGGGTGAAGCTCCTGTCAGTGACTATGGTCACTGACAGGACCTTCACCCGAACAGCACGCGCTCTGTTGGGCATCGGAAGGGCGACTCCTTCCGACGCCCGACCTCCAGCACGGGTTCGGTGTCTTCCGTCGTGCTTTGGCTGAGCGTGCCGAGCTCGAGGTTCACGACACGCCGAAATGTTACCGAAGGTATGAGGCTCGTGCTAGAGGCGGGACAACTGCAAATCCTCCCTGCCGTTATCATTCTGCGAGTGACTATTCCCTCTGACTTATTGGCGCTTTCATACTTTTAGATGTGTACTGGTTTTTGGATTTATATTAGGAGTATTCAGTGGCGGCCATTGCTGTGCACACGACCGCTGGCGAGCTTCCGCAGTTCTTTCGCAACGTGCATTCCACAACATCAATATTGCCGGTCTTATGGCAAATTCGGGTGGTCAGTCGCCGGCGAGCCCACGAAGGCAGCACAGGCAACCAAACCCGCGCCAGCGGCGTATCAGGTGACCCTCTCCACCCGAACACAAAGCGCCTGCAACTGTCGTTTTCGTTTGCCTGGGTCGCGCGTGAGCTTTGTTAACTTCTTCCTCGATTATTTTATGATACAATAGGCACGCTGTAGGCATCAGCAACATATATTTGGACTCTGAGATGTGGGTAAACAACTTTTAATATATTTTGTTTGGATTCCCGAAGAAATGTTGCCATCTTACAAGAATCCCAGAAGGGTCACCAGGGTCACTGTTTATATTCCATTTTCTTGTTATTACCTTTTTTTCCGGAATCCTCAGCATTTTCATTTGGCCCAGCCCTTTGAAATAGTAATGCGCGTTCAAGTGTCGAGCTGCAGCACTATCAATACATTTTTTTTATAGCGGTGTAATAACACGCTGTGTCCCATAGCAAACTGATCTTGCGCAAGCTTCCTTTAAAATATCGTATCTTTATCTCCGTTGTTTTCGCTCTCTTTTCTCGGACCACAGAGGGGTGTCTGTCTCAGTAGCTTCGTTTTCTACTCGAACCCGCTATCGGCGAGCATTGTTTCGTTTGGTTCCCTTTCCCGATTCGGATATGACGATACCGGATACAGTCTGGCAGACAAGCTGCCCGACCTCTTGAAGCTCGGGCAAAAATTGTGCCGGTAAATTGCCGGCACACGCCTGAGAAGCGCCACCCGAACGGCGCGCACTCGCCAGCCTTTGACCACGCGAACGCCCGTGCCGGAGATATGGCAAAATATTTTGCCGGGAAATGACCACTCGAATTCGCCATTAGCAACCTATTAATGTGAGCTCGTTCTGAGCATGCGCCCTGGACAGTGCACTCCAATATGGCTTCCAGTGAATACCTCTTATACACCTGTACCACAAGGGTGCGGTCATCTTGAATGTCGTCGCTTCTGGTATGCGGTAAAACGTCGTTTTGATCTCTCCACGCCGCTGGAAGGTGTTTACAGAAAAAATGCGGGATTGTCGCGCATTCTTGTTTCGCCTCACCTATATTTTCTCGCGTATTCCACGTTGAAATGTTTTAGTATGTTTTCGTCCCGCATACCACATACAGAATCTACGCGACTGAGGACGACAGGAAACAGAAAACGCGTATACTTTTTTTTTTTCAGCTCAAGTCTAAAGCAGGAGACATTACGGGGTAATGGGAACAATCTCGCAGCGTCAAAGGCGCAAGTGCGGTTTTGCGGAAAATGGCGCCACAGAACTTTATATATTCCAGAGCTCTGTTAGGCGCCATTTGTCAATTAAAAAACAAACAAACAAACATCATTTATATTTTTTTTTAGTAGGATAGCAGTTAGTGCTGAAACTTTGGCATTTGGTTAGGACTGAGTTTGGTTCGGACCACTTATTCGCGACTCCAATTCACTATAGGTGGCGCCACTCGTTTTCCAAGATGGCCGGTTTAGTGAGGGTCGAGGTGCGTGCCGCTGCTGAGCCTGTCTAGTTTGCTGGCTTCACTGAGCGACACAAATTATTTCTGGTAATACTAGGGAGCTAGGGTGTTATAAGCGCAGGTCACCTCGTTATCCCGACACCAAAAACGGTATTTAGCGTAATATTTACGCCAGTACGCACATTTTAATTCTGGAGCGAAACCGAAACTTACCTTTATTTTGGATTTAATTTCTCGGTATCGGTCTTAATTTCAGATTCTTTCATAACTCAAAATGTGTCTCACACCCTAAATATTTAGTTAAAGAAGTTGTTCGCGGAAACGTTCGTCCCTTTAAAGACAGGGTCTTTCATACACCTTAGAGGTAACATATAATGCTGTAGTTGTTGAAAAATTCAGTGCGGATATTTGTGCGTTCTTGCTACATTTTCTGGCTCACATAATTGTCATATGAAACAATGAACTGCGGGCCTCTCAATGGCTTTTGGGAATTTAGAAGATTAATTGCTTTAATATCTTTCCCAGAACAAGAATGACAGAATGAAACCTTTCAGAAAAAACGGTAATGGTTAAATGGCGTATTCCTGTGATCGTAGCGTTAATTAGAGGCATACATTGCCGCGATTTGTATTAATAATAATAATATTAATATTGAGGTATTTTGATACTCCATTTTCTAGCTCTAAAATAATTAGTTGCTTATATGATCTAATTTCAAACACGCGAACAAGTATGACAATTTAAAGTGTGCCAATTGCATTGGTGCCAATTGCAGCATTTTTAATTACCAAGTTATAAAATAAATAAAGTCTAAAATCAATGACAAAACCCTAGCTAATGTGAGAAATTCATGTACAATTAGATTAATGAAAATGCTATTAAAGTAGCGACTTTTGGCGATCGGCAAAACTTCCAAAGTCGCCGCCAATATCCTTCCAGACCAAATCCCCCCCCCCCCCCCGAGAAAAAAAAAAGGATTATCTTTTTAATTATTACTCTTTTTTTAACATTCATTTCCTTTCGTATTTGTTTGCCGTCGTTTTGCCATCCTCCCTTTCCAGTTCGAAGGAACGCCTACCTGCTTGCGCGTCTGCTCACTGCAGCACGTTTCGTTGGTGTTGGAAAACGGTGAAACAGTAGTGAGTTTTAGTATTGCGTATACAAGCGAACGCAAGCGCTGCGTGTTTGCGTTAGCTTTGCATGTTCCACGCTGCGCATGCGCGGAACCCGAAATTGCGGTCTTGGATCGGAGCATGGCAACGATGCGCGCGCGAAACGTAAAGCAAGCCACCCTAACGCAAACGCACAGCGCTTGCGTTTGCTTCTATGCGCAATGCTCAAACTCTCTAATACGGTACAATCCCATACCGACTGTAGCACCACGTTGGGACAGTGGAGAGTGTAGTTTGCATTTGGAAATGACATTTAGCGAGCGATGATCGCGAGCAGTTCCGCCGTGCCCGCTGAGCAGGAGAATCGGGGGACCCTCACTAGAGCGCTTCCCGTTTCCGCCGCGGGAGGGCGAGCGGCGAGCTGGAGACGCGAATAGCGCTACATTTGGGCGAACAATGAGCGTTCGGCGACGCACAATTCCTTTTTGCGGTGTACAAAAAAAATAGTGTTCTTTTTATCCAGGCGAATGTCAACGATCGATATACTAATCGACATGAAAAAGTGCGATGTATAAAGGCTAGACCGCATGTAAGCGATTTATCGAGCGACGAGACGAGCGATAGCGACGAGATCTGTCAGCGACGAGTGATGAAAATTTCTCACTGTCGCTCGTCGCGTCGCTCGGTTTTTGGATTTGTAGAAAACGTCGCTCATCGCCTTGGTCGTTTGCTCCCGTCGCTCGGTCTGCCTCGTCGCGCGACTGACAGAGCGACAGCGAAGCGGATCGCCGACGCTTGTCTCGTTGCTCGCCAAATCGCTTACCTGCGGTTTATACTAAATTCCGAACGTCGAAATTCGATGAGATCCTTCAACATTTCGCCCTAATTGACTACCTCCGCGTTCTGCAACAAAGCGCGTGCTTAGGAGTTTTTGGCAGAGGGTACGACTAGAGTACCGAAAATAGCCGAAATTGTGTTTGTCAAATGAAGCTTGCTCGGCGGTTCTGCTACAATGCTGAAGTTTTCAGTGTGGTCGGTCAGCTGGCGCGAAGCAAGCGTTTGTCCGGTTCTATTTTTGTTTACTTCACCGAACACGGCGGCAAACGAATGCGCCTCTCCACACCATAATCACCAGTTTTAGAAACGCGTGACATGACTTATTATGTTCAGGCTTCTTGCTCCATAAAGGTCGGTTCTCACATGCAGCGAAGCGCTAATGTAGCGCTCCTCACGTGCCGTCAGCTACTTATCGTCTGCCATGAGCAACAGTTTTGACGGTGAGATACAAAGCTGGTGAACGCTCCCGTCAGCATGCGCTTAGCGCGAGGTAAGCGCTACGCTCTGTAGCGCTCCGCTTCATGTGTGAACAGGCCTTAATGCGGAGAGCAAGATCGTCTGCTTCTTTTGCGGGGGTTGTGATGACGTCAGAACGGCGCCTAGCTCTGATTGGCTCTGATTGGAGGATGGTGGGTACACCTCAAAGCAGGCTGCATTGACTTCGGTACGCCCCAAAGAGCTCATGACAATAAAACGTAAAAAAATTGATAAAGGGGTTCGCTCAACTATACTCTATTTCACCTTATGATGTACCGCAGGAAAGGCTACAAGCGCGAGCTCCTTGCTCTGGGGCACATCTCGGCGGCACGAGCTCTCGTGCACTAAGGGCAGCTGCCAACGCTATGAGCTCGCGCTTCTAGCCTTCGCTGCGGTACAACATAAGGTGAAACGAAGTATATAAGCGCCCTCGTACAGAATGGTAGTCTCTTGACACCATCTAAACTGGTGCAAATAGAGAAATAACCGTTCAATGAAAAACACCGTATCTTTTGTACGTCTACCTTTGATGAATAGGTACCAGATTTTATCCGCCATTAGCATACAACTCTTTGGACTGCTATTTCAGTCACTGGAATTGAATTTGTAAAAGGGTCTATTACTGTCCTGGGGAACATTACGATCTTTTCTTGTGGAATAAAAATGATGCGCGTTCAAAAGTTTGGTGTCTGCTTATTGATAGTTTATGTCTGTCACCTAAAATATTCCCGTGGAACATTGCGAGGTTTGTTGTTGTTCAGTTGAACTTATCATTGTAGTGCATGCTCCGAGGCGTTGAGGTCCGAGAAAGTTGCCGATCTTTTCCTCAATCTCATGCACTGTGGAGTGATTCTAAGGTACTCTGGAGTCGGCACGCCCTGTATTGTTTAAGCTGCGCTTTCTTAGGGGACTGTAGTTACTGTCGCACTTATAAAACCAAATGTTCTGCCACGGAGGTATTTTTAAGGCAGTTGCACGTGACGAATTTGTGAGGCTGTTGAAGTGCCGTGGAACCACAAAACAACGTCACTCCAAGAAATCTTGTGCGTGTACTTTGTCGCAAAACATTTGAGAGAGCCGAACGCCGCAAACTGAGCACGAGGAAACCACGTGCTTGCGTCACGATCAATGATACACAGCGAAGACCCTGTGTTTTTAGGTCTGAACATATTTTCGTCCTCGTCATTCCTCCAGTGCCCTCCGCAGATTGCAGCGATCGGCTTTCCGAAGTACTTTACAAGAAAGTAAACGCACTGGTTAAAAGAAAAGAAAAAAAGAAAGATATACCATACATGTGGCCTGTCCTTTCTTCGCCGACGTCGGCAGGACTCTCGGAGCACACACTTATGCACAAAAAGCCTGTCTACACCAATAACGGCGCGTGACCGAAAACAAAGAGAAGTAATAACCTCAAGGGGAAATGAACGAGCGGTTGGTGCGGTTACAGCATGTTTTCCCGCGGTTGACAAATTACGAGCTTGCTCATTGGCATTCTGGTTTATTTTTATTTTTCTCCCCGCTTTCTCTCCTCCGCGATTTTAAATCCGCCGCTGGTTGGTTGGTGTTTGGTGGGTGCGGGGAGGGTGGTTTGAGGGGGAGAATGCTAACGACCAAGAGAAAGCGACCGGTGCGCGTAGTCACTAAACAGGCTACGCTTCAGAGCAACAGCGTTCCAGTCATCGGATGGATAGATAATCAACGGCTGCGCCCTTCATAACGGGCGGTAGCTTGCGCCACCTAGTCTTTGTGCTTAAAATCATGGTTGTCAGCTCTCTAGAGCATTTTGTCTGAAATCGCAGGAAACGATTTTTGCGGCCTCCGGAAATGTCAACACAGTTCGCAGCAGAGCAAAACGATATCGCGCGCGTTTCCTGACACCGTATACCTGAAAGCTGAAGAGGTCGCATTTTCAAGTCGTAACGATAGCCCATTGCGCTCGCTCCGCGACGCTAAGTACCAAAATGGCGGCGCTCACATGAAAATCAGGTGATGGAGACCCGATACCCTAAGCGAGGTTTATTTTGCGGCTCTGTAGGTCAGACGTGTGGAACGTCGCGGTTGTCCCGCTGTTAACGGTCCGCGCTACGTCTTCGCCGGTCGGTTGCGTTCCCGTCTTTAGTGATTGTTGCTATTGTTATTTACGACGGAGGGTGGCGCTGCCTAGCGGTGGGCGTCACCACGTCATTTTCCACTGCCAACACAACGGTCTCCGTGTTTGCCGATCGCGTCGTCGCCATGGCAACAGTGCCGTCAACAAAACTACTGTGTTGTCCCCTTGCCGTTACGTCACATTTTCTTTGAAAAGTGAGAGCTGGAGGGGTGAGAGGGAAGTTGGGGGGGGGAGAGGGAGGGAGGTCCTCCCAGGCAGGCCCCCACAGAGTAGGAGGGGCGGCTGAGGGGAGGGGAACGAGCGGTGAAGGGTGAGGGGAATTTCCTACCGCACGATGTCTCTCGGCTTTGTTTTGGGGTGGTGGACTGGTAGGGGGGAGGGCGGCGAGGGTACCGTTACGTGATTGATGGTGAGGAGGGAAGTTGGCACGTGCCGAGGGGGGGGGGGCGGCAACCGGGGGGGAGAGGTACCGATCGATTTTAGCGATTCCAGTCGCGAGCGGCCCTTGTCGTGAACTGCGTGCGGGTCCAAGTTGACTGGTCGGCGTGAGCTCAACAGGCGACGACGTGTGGACGGTCGAGACCTGTTCGGAAGTGTTGACAGTGTATCAAAAAAACAAGGAAGAGGAAAAAAAAAGCCGGCAGTTTCAACAGGTAAGATTCGTGCCGTGGCGTCCACGGCGTTTACCGTTTCTTTGTTTCGGTGGTGTACAAAGAGAAGTGAGAGTTTTTAGAAACTTAAGAATTGCAGATTCGATGAGACAGAGCGTTCGGAGCGGAGGGAGGTATTGACAGAAGGATGCTGCGCCTGTTTCATCTTCCGTGGGAGAAAGTATTAGCATATTTTAGTTGAAACAATACGACGTTCGTCGTGCATCATCCGCCAGGACCGCTGAACCGTAAATGGACTCCCGCTGCGCCTGAGCTACTATCAGATATCGTTAGGTCGCTTCTCCACTGAAGCATACACCCTGAGGCTACGCTGGGGCCCACTCTCTTTTATTGTTTTGTTTTGCAAATGTTTTAAATTGCTATGACAGTGCGGTTTTTCGGTTCTACACGCGATACTCAATATGTGCTGGTTCGTAGTGCCCTAGCTTAGCAGGCAGGCAACTTTCAATGTAATTATTACAATACAGTCACTGAAAGGATGAGAACGGCAGGGAGGAGTTGACAGGGGAGAACGGCGAGAGCTTTCAACCTTCGGTGATGCCTCAGTGTCTCGCGAGCCTCGATCGTGCGCCTGTGGACAAAGTACAGCGGAATGCAACGAGCGCGTGCTGAAGTCCTGGTGTTCGACAGAGACGCCCTCTGGTTTCCACCTTGTCACTGACTACGCGTGCTTCTTTGTTGTGATTCGACATTTCTTGTACCTTCGGATCGGGTAATTTTTTTTTCTTTAGCGTCGTGCTGTTTTGGAGGAATAGGTACCTGTGTCACGGAACAATGCTGGTCGCGGAGTTATTACTGATAACAGCACGCAGTGCGTCTTGTTCGTAAGGTGCCCTTTTAAGAAACGCGTGCATGTGAACTCCCACGGCGCACTCGGGAAACACTATGCGGGCAGGAAGTGAGGGAGAGCTCAGGTTGGAAACGATTAGTGGGTGGACGTAAAGCTTTAGTTGCCTTCGTCTCCACTGCACTCGTCGAACGGGTTCGAATACTAAAGATAAAACGTACTGCGTTCTAACGCGTTAGACGAGTGTTGTAGGGACAAACGCGGCTAGCTTGTCTCCACAACGCAACTAGCTTGTCCGCCACCAGCAGCTCGCGCTGGTGGCGGAAAATCTGAGATTTCCCAGCCGTCGTCGTCCTGTCAGTGTGTATAATCATTTATCTTACCTCGATCGTCTTAAACAGGGAAGTGGCCGATCCGTCACGCTTTCGCGTTGTGAACTCTCTGTAGAAGAATGAAACTTACTGCTTTTGTCGCCGAGCCATCGCTACGTTTGAACGTAGTTTTGCGTAGTCTCACTATGGAGGTAGGTGACGTATTAACACTGATAGGAGATATGACTTTTCGACGGCCTACGAAATTGCAAGCAGAATCGCTCGTTTACAAGCGATATCGAGAAAAGTAAAGTTCGGGGAAACGCTACTTTTCTCGGGTAAAAGGAGCATTCCTTACAGGGTGTATTTGATACACCTGCTACCAGTGTCTTCTTGGTGCTTGCTTTCTTGATTTAAAACTATGCCGCTTAATTTATGGCCAAGCTGAGTAAAATACGTTTATGTTGAAACACAGAAACTTTTGAGGGTGTACCATAGTTGTGCTTTTCACCTTGTCCGTCATAGTGGTTGTGTCGATTCTTATACAGTTAGAAGTTATTCCGTGTTAAATGGAGTCGGGTAGATGTGGCGTAGTATAGAAGATTCATACCTCGCAGTACCAGTGATATTCTGGGTATCTAACATAAAGAACGTACAGAGCGGTCTCTCCAATATATCGTGAGAAAAGTTTTTTTTTTATGGTGTACGATTCAAAATTGGCTATTGTAACTGCTTTGTGATCTGACAGCTTACATCACATTTTAATTCATTACAGTATTGTCCGAGCTATTGTTACTCATCCGCAAATCCTGAACATTTGAGTTATTTCAAAGTTTTAACAGAGCGTTACCGTCACACCGTAACCGTTACCGCAATGCCATCACCAGGTTTAAAACGCACCGTAAAGAAAACATTTCGGTCAAGCGCCATATGGTTTGCCGCAATGATTTTTCTATGCAGCGCGGTATAGGATGAAAGCTGGCTAAAGCATTTTGGTCGCTGATTCTTGCTCCAGTACCCGTATGGCGATAACGTCAGTTGTGCCACGGTAACGCCATTCTAACTCTCTACAATCATTTAACCAGCGATAATCTTCCAACACAAATTTGATATGTTATCGTGAAGTCTTGACGTCTAAGATTTAGGTGCATATATACCACTTGAACCGAAGCTTCTGCTCCCAATTTAGCAATTAGACACATAGTCTTTGACGGTCCCTTTATTTCTTAATAAGCACTCTGTCCGTTTATTTACATCTCATTGTACGTTCAACTTCGTCTCACCCGCGGTTTTAAGTACAAACTTTTTTCAAAAGCTCACAGACGTAGCCCGGATAAAACTCCAGTTTGATTGTATACTCGGGATTCTAAGTACGCAATTTTGTTTAGAAGCTCAAAGATTTAGCCCGGATAGAACGCCAGTACGAATGTATACTCGGGGAGAAATTTCTGTGGCATTTTGGACGAGAGGAGGAGTGCGCGTGGTGAGTTTTAATTAAGGTTCAAACTTGTGTTACCGTGCCTTTGACTTCAGACCATTAGCCGCAAAAGTTAGCCACGGGTATAGTTTAGTCCCTTTATTTTTTCTTCCAAGCAATGACAACCAGCACGCATGACGAAGCACAGTCCGCAGGAACAAAATGGCGTCTTTCAATTACCGCTGCTGCCGAGCGCCGCCATCGCCTTCATAACACCAGCATCATCATGGAGTTATCGCTTCAAAGACTAGGGAGTTTTAGAATAGGGGTCCCACTGCTTCGGGCCACCCGATGAGCTTGGAGCGTCGCACCGCGCGAGCGCAGAACTTCATCGCCCGCGCAATGTGACGCCCCAAGCTCTTCGGAAGCCCCTATTTTATCCAGATAAAGCGACAGTTTGAAGGTGAAAACGGCAGCGTGTGTCTTTCGAGTGCCCGGCCTCCAGCATGGGCTTGTTGCCTTCGGTCGTGCTTTGGCTGCTTGTGCACGCTCAAATGCTCACTAGACGACGAAGTATTCTCGAAGGCAGAAAAGTCACGTTTTATAGGCAAGGCAGCTGAAAGATCCCTACTGCTGTTATCATCGTGCCAGCGATTATACGCGTTTAGATGTTTAGCGGGCCCTCTGATGGTTTCTTTTCTGTGACGTCACGACCAAAATTGGCCTCGCCGTAACGTCACGAGTTATGATCCAAGTTACCTAATTGTGATTTTCGAGCGAAATTTTCGTTGGTGTGTGTCAGAAATGGCATTTTGACATTCGTGGGTATCCGCAGGACGTTTTTCAAAGATTGATGGACACCCTGACCCCGCCCCCCCCCCCCCAAAAAAAAAATGGTATGATTTTTTTTTTTTTTAGACGAGAGCAAATTTTGGTTTTACGTGACAAAAGCGTTTTCGTGTCGAGCCACCATTGGCCAAATGGGTGCTATAATAATGTTTTGTTGGAATCGGAGTCCCTTGGCCGCAATATTCTGCTTTCATCGACGGAAATGAGAGTAACGTCAGATTGTCACCTTTGACGATGTTGGTTTTACGAACGTACGATGTCTTCGAGCTTCCGCCGTGCTTATTGCACGGATACCATCGAGAGCTTGTCGTTCCCGTTTGATAATCCTAGTCACGACGTCACGAGTGCGAACCACAAAGCCGCACCAGTCGCACTGACCGTTCATCACACATGACGCATGTTCCCCGCAGACATGTATGCCAGAAGTACATGCAGATACGCTTCAAGCATCGAAGCGTGTTTGTTTCCTAAATATGTACGATTCGAACATGACTTCAGTCTGTCTTTTGTATGATTTGTATGATGTGACCGCGGCCTAAAAGTATACCACCGAAACATCTCGTCGTCAAAACCCCGAAATCTCAAGAGTGCGTGCATGTGTGTGTTTGGGCGGGGGGGGAGGGGGAGTCAACCCTCTCATGACGCCCATGGTGACATTGCTGCTATTTCCGTCGACGAAGGCAGAATCAAGTCCACTAAATATGTCATATTGTGCGATTTGGTAAATCCCAGATAGAAGTAGAAAAACCGACTACTTTTTGTCGTGCACGTCGGCAATAGACAATTCTAGAAACATGCTTGTGGCCGGTGCATTTTTTAGCGTTCGTGCGTGCGGCGCGTGCCTCATTCGCTTTCCGAAGCGACGAACATGCGGGTGCTGGGCTGTGAGAATCGGACGCTGCAGGATGTGATGTTCGTAGACATTCGGACGGCATATACGTATTGCCTAACCGCTCGAAATCGTCCTCGACGACCAAAAGTGGGGTGCGTTTTTTATTGCGGCGGATCGCGACGCAGTAATGAAACGGTCGTGCCACCGCTCCTTGCGGGCGAGGATTCAGCGGCAGTGTTGCATCGTTCCGCCCGGCTTCCTCTTGTCTAGAGAGGGATGCGCGCGATCGCTTTCTTTGTGTGTGTGTTGGATCGGGGAAACCGCTGCTCGTCTGACGATAGCCCCCCCCCCCCCCCCCCCCCACTGCCAGCAGAGCGTCGAAGACTCCCGACGGTTCGACCCGAATGCTCGCGGGAGCGCGACGCTGCATAAGTCAGCGTCAGCGCACCGTATCGCCCCCCCCCCCCCCCTTCCACGAGAGTTCAACATGCCCGCGGGGTGAAAAGTAAGCGTTCTCGGCTCATCGGTTACGTGCTGTGCTTAGATATTTGAGAGTGCCCACAACTGGTCGATCGAGGTCACGTGGTTTATGGGTCGCGTTTGCAACCCAAGCTGCGCAGAGGAGGCGAAAGCGTGGATCGTCTGGAAGCGTCTCCAACCTTCCCTCAGCTTCTCCGCTCGCTATCCTTCTCGCCACGCGCGAATGGACGCGCATGCGCGTGGGCAACAAGTCAGCGCAGGAGGTGTCTGGTATTAAATTGCGCACGCTCTTTGTGGTTCGAGTAGCTTCCTTCTCTTAAATCTAGGCTCTCTACGGTTACGCTCTCTGATCTCCGGAAGGCAATGGCGGCTGTGGCTGACTTGTTTCTTGCGTGTCTTTGGGTATATAGCTCGAGCGTAACAGGAAATGTATGGTTTCACTGGCCGGACAAACAAGAAACATTGTTCGAAGACGTGTGAGACACATGTTTTAGCAATATATCTTGTTTTCTATCCTTTTAGTTGAGCGTTGCTTGTTGGTCACAAAAGAATATGTTTGTGAACGAGCGATGCTCTGTTCCGGCCGCTACAGTGCAATATTCTTTTCGTTAGCGAGATAAAACAAATCGTGTTTCTGGAGTCACTCTAGACATACGATTTGTGTGTCTGGAGTACTACTCCAGACACCGTATACTAAACATATAAATATATATATATATATAAATATATATATATATATAT
The DNA here is from genome assembly GCA_037355805.1 of Ixodes ricinus. NCBI lineage: Eukaryota > Metazoa > Arthropoda > Arachnida > Ixodida > Ixodidae > Ixodes > Ixodes ricinus. The sequence continues at coordinate 25,433 of JAZHYW010055131.1, read as the reverse complement.
ATATATATATATATATATATATATATATATATATATATATATATATATATATATATATATATGTTTAGTTACGGCAGAGGCACTGGAGAGATTGCGTTCATCGCTGTGATTTTGTTTGTTGGCCTTTTTTCCTATTTAAATTTAACTTACCAACAGTGCTGTACACGTTCCTAAAAAAAAAGAAACGAAAGCTCGTTCCTCGTGTTTTCTCATTTTTGGAACGCGTTCCCGTTACAAGTTCCATCTGTGAGAAAGGAACTCGTTCCCGTTACGGTTAAAAAATGGAACGTACCCTTACATATACGTTACATTTGCCTTTTGGCTGATTACCACATTTAGTTAAATCAAGTCAAGTTTTTTTATCTATCTTATTAAATGGGAACGTACGAATTTGAATACCGTGATGGAAGGGCACCAGAAGACGAAAAGAAGCGGAAGCAGGGTTTCATTTGGTGATACATTCAAGTTTAAAAATCTCAGCTTTTAGCCATATTCACGTGTCTGGTAGACGATTCAGACGAGCCAAATGTACTGTTACCCTACATTGCACGAGCGTTTTACAACAACCTCACACGTTTCAATCCAACAAAGTCCCTTGTTCGAACTTAACAACAGTTGCTTCTCGATGTTGCTGTCCGCAAGACGAGCAAGTGAAGAAGAGGGTAGGGCTTTTGGAAGGTCTTGAAAACTACAAGTCCTTCGTGAAGGTTGGGTTCGTTGTTCTGTTTGATGTTGGGGGACAAGGGGAGAAGGAATAAAGGTTGATTTTTGTGTATCTTTTAAGTGACCAATGTACGGGATACTAGAGTGCGTTTGATGTCTGGTAACCTGTTTTATTGTTATAACTGTAGGTCCCTTTGTGGAATTTTAGTGATGGCTATAGTCGGCCTTAGGTTTATGGATGTATGAGGATTCGGTGGAAGCAGAGATAGTATCTGAGTTTGAAACTTCCCTCTTTCTGTGTCTTTTCACTCGACTAAAAATTTGGCCTTTTTGTACCGCATTCTCGGGCACTAGATCTTATGCACCCGACTGTTACCAAGCGAAGACCACACAAAATAAATCAACCCTAAGATAAGTAACCATAACGTTAACAAGATCCTGCTCTACATAAAGATATTGTTTTTATACTTTAAAAATTTCCTCTTATAAATAAAATAAAAATTACCACGCTGGACGAAAAATAGGAACGCCATTCCTTTTTCCGTTACAGCAAAAACATAACGAGTCCCCGTTCCAGTTCCCCCTGTGCAAGAGGGAACGGCGGCGTTCCTTCGTTCCTCCTAAAAGGAACGCGTTCCTGGAACGCCGTTCTGTACAACACTGGTTACCAAGAAGTGCAAACGCTGTCTTGGTTTACGTGAAATCTCTGAAGTTTTAGCAATCCTTATACGTTTGGGAACTGATTTCAGCAACGTTACATCCAAGGTTCTATACTATATTGTCTTGGTCTATCCGCGAGCATTTATCCAAATGCATTGTAATGGAGGGGGCTTGTTGGAAGTACAGGAAAGGTAGATTGATCTCCATTCGGATTGTTATATTTCTATAGAGCGACGAAACATGGTTCCGCAAATAAAGATGTAAAATGCATGTTTAAGCTTGAAGCTAAGCATTACTTACTGCTGCTTTAACCAGATATAACGGTTTAAAGTCACGCACTTCCGTCTTGATATGTCTGCGGAATCCATGCTCGTAACATTCACCCTCCAAGTTTCTATGCATGAAAACAGTGGATCTTAACTCACCCATTTTTTTTTGTTACGTTAGTCTCTATGCGCGTGCGGGAGGCGTGTGTGACATAAATAAAAGTCGGCTATCCCTCAAGTGTTTTTTTTTTTTTTTAGATATCAGTTTTTATTCGAAATTGAGATATGTCGGCATTTCAACACGTTGGGGTCGTCGGCGTCCAAATGGGCCCCTGCAGGTTTCGCCGAGGCGACGCCGAAGGTGAAAAGATGGAATTACCATTTGCTTATGCGATTAAAATATACTTCCAAACTACGAGCGTAGCGAACACGCAAAAGACGACCACGACCATCAAGGGGCGTCTAGTGCCTTTCTACAGCGGAAACATTGCACACCCTGGAGTTTAGCTTTTAGCTGTCTAAACATGTATACAACGAACACGATTGACGGACTCCAATACGCTTGAATATTGTGGCAGACACAAACTTAATCTTCTTTTAGTTGCATTGGCATTGGCTAGCCTCGACACTTCTAGATTCAAGAACTAGCCGATGAGACGCCGCACAGGCAAGATACTCTCAATATCTCTTACTAACTGCTTATATTAGCTCTATAGCTAACAAGCTGAAAATTAATTATATATACGAGCAAAAAAAAATCAAACGACCTTTTGAATATTTTAGTATTTTGTTTGTTGTAGAAGCCAACTGAACCGTTTTAGCCAGATGTATGTTTTCTTTGAAAAAATACTTCGATAGTTTCAAACACTGGCGGACGAGGAGCCCATAAAAGTGATCATATTTCTTGAGCGTGTCTCGCGCCAACTGGTTAGGTTCTTAGGGAATTTTGTATTGCATATTTATCTGGAGATCGTTGTAATTGGCTTTTGGCGTGCTCGGCGTGTAGGTGAATTCAAGAAGAGTGGTTGTTTGGGCGAGTTGGTTTGACATCTTATGCAATCTTGTGCGCATGGGCGAGACAAAAGGGGAGAGCAGGACACAACAAGGCGCCTTGTTGTGTCCTGTTCTCCCTTTTGTCTTCGTCCTTGCTGCGCACAAGATTGCATAAGGTGTAGTTCAGACATGTACACGTTACCCAAAAAAAGTAACTAAATACCGTTACTCGTTACTCGCTCAAAAAGTAACTAAATACGTTACTCGTTACCAATTCTCAAAAGGAACGCGTGAGTTACTTCAAAAGTAACGAGTTACTTTTCACGTTACTTTGACGACCAAATACACAACTGTTTTTGTTTCACGGTTTATTGTTTTCTTTTAGTAGTCATTGCCTTTAAGCAGCAGCTGCCTGTCGAAGTTTTCATCAGTTATGTTTCCCCGCTTCCTTGAAAATACATCTCCGGCGACGCTGAAGCGTCGTTCTACTGACGCGCTCGAAGGAACGGCAGTGTTGTGCTTCAGGAAGAGCTGGTGAATTTTTGGGAACTGCGCCTTCATTGAGGACAGCGGGTAATGGGTTATGTGCCTTCCCGTGTTTGCAACCTCCGGGTTTACATTCGGTCCGTACCCGGTTCTAGAAAGTTCAACTAACGAACCTTGTTGTGCTCGCTGGGTAAAGGACATTCCCAGCTGTAGAGTTCAGTACAGCAACGTTTATCGCTTGACACGTCAGTCAAACTGCTCGACTGACGTGTTCAGCGATATGCGCTGCTGTACTGACATACTGTTTATTTGTTTTTCGGGTTGCCCATCTGCCTTTGTCGCAATAGGCGCATACTCAAGCTAGAATAAAAACAAGACCGCTTAAGCGGTGTTGTACACGTTACTCCTCAAAAGTAACGAGATACCGTTACTCGTTACTTGGCCTTCAAAGTAGCTAAATACCGTTACTCGTTCCTTTTCTAAAAAAGTAACTAAATACGTTACTCGTTACCGAAAATAGTAACTAGGTACAAGTAACTCGTTACTTGTAACGCGTTACGTACATGTCTGGTGTAGTTGAAGAAGCGTTCGGTTGATTTAACCTGTAGGTTGACACCACAACGTGCATATGTATTCAAACAACGGTCAAAGGTTGCAGCGTCTAAATTATCTATAGTCAGTGACAGGTTAAGAAAAAGTTTCTGGCTGGGGAGGACGAAGCAGACGGAATGCTGAAGAGAGGAGGATGTTTCCTCCTCTCCTCTCCAGCATTCCAGTCGTTTCCTCCTCCCCTGCCCTCCTTTCCCTCGGAAACTTTTCTTAACCTGTAACTGACTGTAACCTGTGAGCAGCATTGAAAGCACAAAAGTTTTCACTAGGGGCCTGTGTCCCACTAGATGTCGTTAACCTTGCTGCATCAGAAACTAGTGTCGCGGATTTGTGTTATCTTATCTATAGGTAACAACGCTTTTTACAGTCTCGATAGCATGAAATGAATGACAGAACGTTTGATTCTCTGTTCAGAGAGGGGGATTGGTGGCCGTGTGAGCTAGATCACACCAGCTGGAGCACATGCACGAAAGCTCGCGCTACAGAACCCAGGCATGCTGCAGGGCTCAATCACCACCCCTGCCCGTTTCGATCTGGATGAGCATCGTAATGGCGTCCGGTCGCGTGGTGCCCGCTAAAGACCCCAGGCTAGTGGTTGTACTGCCCTGGCTAAATTTATCATGTACAGCGAAGACACCAGACGCCCATTGGGGTTGACTAACTTCCGGCTGTATAAACATACACGTAACACAATTACTGTTGATCAGATTCACAGCCACGCTTTCGCGACATTTTGACTTTCACAAAACGCAATCGCGCTCTCCATTACAAAATAGCTGTGACCTGTCAGTTGGTTTATCGCTCTAGTCGATGATATAGTGAAGCATGTCTTTGCGACAGAACTTCTTGAATGTTTTTTATAGGCGTAAACATACAATGAACGAATGCAATTTATTGTATAGCTTACACTTATTCACGTTGTCAACATACATCATACGCTTCCGAGATAAGTGCGTGATTGATCGATGAAAAATAAATGTTGAAGTGCAATACTGTGTAGTCTTTTTCTGTGGTATTCACACGCAGTTCTTATCAACGCGCTATGATTTAGTATACGTTATCGCCTTCCAGTTTGTATAGTTAAGCTGTATTATTCGCGCACCCGGGGGAGCGATGGCTGAGTGTGTTACCGCTCATTCACACTGCAAGCGCATCCGCGTTCGCAAAGCGGTTGCGAACGCGGTTGTATAAAGATCGAGTGCAATTGCACGCGCACTTGATGTCATCGAGTGCGCGTGCAATTGTACTGGATCTTTATACAACCGCGTTCGCCACCGACATAGAGTTATTACAATAAACGCTAGAGGCTCAGCTGGCGCTAGTGTCTACGGGACTTCCGGTTGCAAATTGAAGCAGACAGCATGCAGTCTACTTTTCCAGCCTCCCTGTGTATTCCTATGGGAAAACGCGCGTGAATTTTGTCTCTTCGCCGGAAAATAACATGAATAACTTTTGTCATTTCGGTTGTACCGGATAGTACGTACCTTTATTGGTATTGTGAAAGTGTAATTGCTTTAGTTACAGCATTTTTCTTTACCACTGAACGATGTTAAACTTCGCTCTATTTCAGGCCCAAACCTCTGTTTCAAGGAAGGTATGCGAAAACGAGCGACGATTCTAAGCAAACTAACGATCGAAAGGAATGTAGAGTGTGTTCAAGGTTTGCTAGCATTTCGGTGGTGCTTATATATTGCTAATATGCCCGTCCTGTCATTAGATGAAAATGACTCCGTCGTGCATCTTTACGATCGGTTAAAAAAAACAACATTCGAACGCAAAATATAAAGCACGTGAGCTACGAAAGGTTATGTCTTTTTATTATTACCTATGTCGGGCAGTTTTTATCGGGCACCTGCTCTCTGGCTTCTCCCTATTTGCAAAGATTTGGAGCGTGCTGGTGATGATTTGAAACCAGAACAAGCATCTTCGCAGTACTTATTTATTGCAAATCTGACTATATTACGTGGCTTTCAATTTATTTTGATCGTCTGCGTGCACAAGGAGTTACTTATCCAGTGTTACTGCGTAGTTCTTGCCGTCTCTCTTGGTTTTCTACATGTCCTTCGTTCGTTTGGCACGTATATCCCCCATGCTGGAAAGCGTCGACGGCGTGTTCGCGCTAACAGTGTCCGACAGTGCACATAAATACACGTACGAAGCGGTTTTAACACCGTTTTTCATGCCACGAATTTCAAATAAAAATGCTGTAACTGACCAATTATTTCGTCTGCGTGACTGAGAAATGTTCCAATGTGCCTAGTACGTACAAATTATTCGTGATATTTGCTCTTATAATCGAGCGCAGAGAGAAAATGCACTCGCTTTTTCCCATAGGAATACATTACCGGAAGTCAAATTTAGACTGCTTGCTGTCTGCTTCAAAATGCAACAGCACACTAGCGCCAGCTGAGCCTCTAGCGTTTATTGTAATAACTCTATGGCAACCGCTTTGCGAAAGCGGATCCGCTTCCAGTGTGAATGAGCGGTTAAGGCACCGCAGCTCGTAGCACGTGGAGCGAAAGCTTACGCTGCAGAGCCCAAGAGAATCCTGGGTTTAAAGGCCCACGCTGCTGGTTTCGATCTCCGGGCGGGCAGTGGACACTGCACTGGTTAAATACAGCGGAGGCTCCAGATGTCCATTGGGGCTGGTCAACTTTCCCCGCTCTGTACACATACACACACAACACAATTACTTTTATAGATAAATTGGCTCAAAACTAGCGTGTACCAAAAACACACCGTACATAATCACCGACAGGAAACGAAACGGAAGCCGTGGCTTTGAATATGTTCACGCCTGTTACTTCGTGATTCTGTCTCCAGTGATCTTATCGGCCAATGCCTCAATCTGATTGGCTCGGCACACACCATGCCGTGCATTTTTTAAGTTGTCAATTATTATAGTGTTCTAAACGACGGCTACTCAAAGTCAACCATAGGCGAGTAAAAAATGTTTGTCTTTGTGATATGTAATATAACCAAAAAAATTTAAATATACGGCGCAGATTTGTTTGTTTAAGAGAGATTGAGAAAGTCTAGCTAAAACTACTATAACGGTCTAATTAAAAATAATAATAGTTGAAACGAAAGATTGTTGTAGCACGCGAGCGAGAGAAACACGTAAAAAAATATTTCGTACCCCCCCCCCCCCCCGGAGGTCGTATAAATTGTATTTTCTTTTTTGTAGCTCATCTAAATGTACCTAGTTTATTTTTAGAACAACCACGTGGAGATGTCAAAAGGTACCACCGTAGCGAGAGCCAGAGTCAAACGGTGACACGCAACACAAATACTGTTGAGACCTTGTTTCTGTCTGTGATTGTCGGTGTTTGTTTCTTTAGGTTCGTGTTTTCGTTGTGTTACTTTCTATGAAAGTAGCGGGGTCCGACCGTGACCCTCTCTCGCGTCTGAAAGCGCCACAGGACGTCCTTCGTAGAAACGATTTCGAACATCTTTATTGGCTGACAGCTCGCCGTCGGATTTGTTTGTCGGGTATTTACGGCCGTTTTACCGCGCACAGAGATATGTCAGATATAAACGGTACAATCGGCTTCTCGGCCGAGAAGAAAACAAAAAAAGTAAATATATCGTCGGGTACATTATTTGATAAGAAAATGATTATTGTTGTATCTCTTATGTTGTTTTAGCAAGAAACAGGCGCGGTAGCAAATCATCTTCACCTTCGCCATCAGGTAATGACAAGAAAAAAATAAAGAAAGGCAGTATTGTAAGACGTCGCCTCTACTTGATGGGATTTCTATAAACGCTCTGCATATGCAGTACTGGTTTCAGGAACCATCTCTTTCGGAAAGTCGTTTTGACAACAGTGACTCCGGAAAGTTTATTGAAACAATGCGGACGGAGTGCACGTGTCTCCCTTCCGGCTATCTCGTGCAAAGCGACTCACGAAGTGCCACCAGCAAACCAACATCCCCACTGTGAACCTTCGTGCGATGGAATTCGATGCGATGATTATCCAACATACGATTACTAAAGAAAGTATGAGCGATATAGCTTCTGTGTCCATGCGCGTATTACTGTAATGATAGTTATACACATATCATGAACAAACTTACTTGGCATGCATATTCATGTACTGACTTCACCTAGTGCATGACCGCGTAAAGGAGGTTATATCGTTTTACATACGGGTTTTGTTTTTATACTGTTCGTTGGTTCCTCATTCTAGCCAGGTTTTGCATCTCCTATTTCCGGTCTTGTATAACGACGCGAAAGTAGGTTGTGGAATTAAAAAAATTTAATACATAAATACACAAATAAATAAATAAATGGCCTCCACACTAAAAAAAAGTGTGTAAAGGATGGATGGATGGATGGATGTTATTGGCTATGCCCTTTGTAACGGGCGGTAGCTTGCGCCACCTAGCCTAACTCTAAAGAGGCGCACGCCTCATACATTGTCTGCAGAACGTCTTCCGCATAATATACAAATAGAGTGACCTCTACTTTACTGGCGCCGCCAAAGTGCACGTTCCTTTGGGGCATTATGCGGCTCTCTACATCTCCCACCGACCTCACATCATGCCCTCTACATTTCTAATCGTGCAATTTAATACCCGGGGTCACGTCAGAAGCCGGATCTCGACTGTGCGCGCGTGCCAATCGGCCGGCGCTAGTTCGCCGATGCTTTGAAGGCGTTCGATCTGAAGGCCTTTTTTTTTCAGCATCCTGAACAAAACAGGGGTGTTAGTAGTGACCGGCAACTTAAGAAATGCCGGGAGCGGCGACACTTGACCATCTTAAATTGTCGTTATGGAGCCGATAATATTGCAACACTCGCAAATATAAACGCCAAAAAGAAAATCCCGATGTAAGAAGCGTTACAGTAATGAGCTACAGCCTGCGTTTCTTAAAATGTCAGTTTCTTAAAGAGTCAGTGGCTATAGCCTGCCTAATGCACCCCCCGCCTCTGCCGTTTTCAGTCCCGTTGTCGGCGAGCGGCGAATGGTCCGGCGCAGTATGGCTGCCTGAGCGATTGCCTAAATCGTCCCGATAGCCTCAGCTTAGGCGGGCGATCGTAATCTCCTCCGAGAAGGGTACTCCGAAATCGATCTTTCGTATCGCGTAGCGGGTTTCAGCAGTCCGAGCACGAAGAGCGCGGTACCTCTTCCGAGCGGCGCACACCGACACTAATTGCGGCCCTCCAACCAGATCACCTCCACAAAACAACAGCAACAAACACCAAGAGCAACGATTGCCACCAGTGTGGCTCAAGCACCATGGCCCACTTGAAATAAAGAAGAAAAAAATACCGAACGAAGAAAAAACAACAAAAATGCATCCCGCCCACCGTTTTTGATCGCCAGTTCGATCTGGAACCGCCGCTGCAAACGGAGGGTAATATAAGAAAGGGTGGCAAGCTTGCAGCATAGAGTGGGTTGTGTTGTGAAGTTTGGAAATGGAGAGGCATTCTTTCGAAATCGTGAGCGCGCGCGCGCGGGCGCGCTTGCTACGCGAAGAGGTCCGTATCGTCGCCATCTCTGGCGTAAACGCGCGCCAGAGTTGGTCTCGTCCAATGGCGTCAGCGCTCGAAGGAGGCCGGCAGATAGCGAGCGGCGGGCCGCTCGCTGGGGCAGGACCGCCGTTCGAAAAAACGTTCTTCCGGAAGAATAGCAAAGCAAAGAAGGCAACAGCGACAGCCGGCTACTGCCGCGCAAGCGCGAGCAGCTTTTGACTTTTGGTTATAATTGTTGTAGTGGTTGTTTGTACCGTTCTGGTGACTTTTGTCTGTTGCTTTCGGTACTCTTGGTTCTGGTCACTGGGATTTGAAAGCTGCAGCGAAACAAGGATATCTGCAATGGTCGGTTTTCGACGCTTAAAGAAACAGTCACTAGAATGTCCGAAAAAAAAAAAAGCCATCGTCATAAGACGTTTGTTAGTTACCTGCCGTCTGGCCTGGGGGTCGGGTTCAGGGTAGGCAGAAGGATAAGGGAAGTGGGAAATGATGATGATTAAATGAACCTACCGTTTTCATTGACGGAAATAGGGGTAATGTCAGACGGTCGACGTTGGTGCTGTTGGTTTAAGAATCCGAGGACTCCAAGCTACCACCGTGCTTTTTATGCGCACAATCACGCATATCGTTCATAACTGGTGATAAATAGGGAAGGACTCGTGACGACAAGGCAAGGCAAATTCTTGTGACATCAGGTGAAAAAACTATACTCTCCGGTGAGCTTATCCTCTTGAGCTTTTCTCCGGGATTCCATCTACCACGTGGTTTCTAACTGACTCATGATTGGATCCTGTCGCCCGTAGCTTGGATTGTAATCCATCGTAGCGTGAGACAAAATAATTATTTTATCAGGCGCACAGCGAGTTTCCGCCTGTGTCGGAGGCGAGTGAAATTGTTGCTTGACTGACGCGTGACTCAGCAAATAATTACTGGTTTTCTTTCTGGGTTACGTCCTCTGGCGCCCAATCACTACCTGGTGCTGTTTCTGGCTGATCACTGTAGTCAGCGGCAGCTTAGGAAACTTTTCTTAGGTTGTCAGCAACTGTGATGTTGGAAGGCTCCATCTAAATTTCTAAGACCCAATTTTATTAAAACTAATCCTAATATTTTTTTCTTGTGTGTGCGAAGATTATTGGTTTTAGGCAAGAGCGAAATTTGCTCAGTATCTACAACAATTATGGATAGGGTTTTTCCCACCACCGATCAGCAACCGTTTTTATTTAATATTTTGTATATGTTTTTGATCAGGAACAGTTTATTTTGTCTTGCGATTAAATCTGTGTATTGCCTACTGTAATATGTGAATTGGATATATTTACGCAAAAATGAATTTTGGTTAGCGTTGACCGACTTTTACCTAGCTCTGCACCTGGACACGATGGAATCTGCCCCAAAATGTTTAAAATATCAATAACAATATTTAGTAACTTGCTGTCTTAAGTTTTCAAGCAGTCAGTAGAGCAGGTCTACCTTCCGGGAGACTGGTAATTTGGAAAAGTGTTGCCAATTTTTAAATCAGGAGAAAAAAATGGTGTAGTTAATTATAAATCAATTCCTTAACAAGTATACCATGTAAAATCACAAAGTATATTATGCGTATACATGTTATAAACTATTTATGTGACCAAAACCTTATTTGTACTAACTCACATGGCTTTAGAAAAGGTTTTTCTTGTGAAACTCAACTTTTTGAATCCGCTACTGATTTGCACGATATCATTCATATTTAAAAAAAAAAACTACCGATGCCATTTGTATTGACTTCGCTAAACCCTTCGATATCGTACCTTATCAACGTTTACTCAACCAGTTAACTCAACTCAACATCCACCCCGTTGTGATACTATAAATTGCAAATTTTTTCATTAACCGTAAGTTAGCTACGTATGTGAGGGAGGGAAAATTTACTAAATTACAGTGAAATGTGTGGTTTCACCGGGCAGCGTACTGGGACCGCTTTTATTTCTAATCTATATAAACGACCTCCTACTTAGTTTATTATCTCACATAAGATGCTTCGCGCATGATTGTGTTGTTTATCGTAGTATCACTAACACCGATCATCAAGCACTATTGCACCAGGATATAGATTTCATTTAAATTCGGTGCAACATATATCAACTAAAAATGAACACAAAAAAGACTACATATGTATTACTCGCCTGCCAACCCCTTCGAAACTTAGAAAATATACACTCTACAACGCCGACATTGAGAAACTTAAACCTTATAAGTACCTAGGAGCCATATTTGCAGATGATCATCTCTTCCGCTCATCGAAGACCGTAAAACTGACCGAGTATAAAACATTTGTTATGTCGAAGCTACAATATGCTAATACCGTCTGGTATCCTCATCAAGCATGCCTTCTTAACCAGCTTGAATCTATTCAAAATAAACTATCACGTTACATCAGTCATAACTACTCATACACCTCAAATGCCACAACTATTAAAAAAACAAAAACCTTATGCTTAAGTTTATTAATTCGTATAGAACCAAAATTGCACGTCTTGTCTTTTTTCATGGCATCTACTATTCATCATCTGCGTTTCGTAGCCTCTATTACATTTCCAAGCGCCTTGATCATTCTCAAATTTCAGCCGCCCTTCTCCAGAACTGACCAATTTCAAACTCCCACATTTCTCGTGCCATTGAAGACTGAAATTCATTACCCACGCACATTGTCTATGAAACTGACAAAGCCGAATTCCGCGACACGACTAAAAAGGTTCTGTTAAGTGTGTGCAATGCTATAGTTTTTAATACATTTTTGTTTTAGAGCGCAGCTCTTAGGTGCCCGTTTCCCAGCTTGCAGCGGCGTCGGCATAACCGCGCGTTGCATTATGGGAAGCTTCCCATATCGACGTCACATGTGACGTCATCAGTGTCACGAATGACGTCACGAGGGTCACGAGTGACGTCACAAGGGAGGAGGAGTAGGAGGAGAACATTTTTTCCGCAAATTTAGGGAAACAATTTCTCTTTAGATTTAGCGGAAAAATTCCCCGCTAGATTTAGCAGAAAAATGTCCCTGCTAAATTTAGCGGAAAAAATTAACCAACAAATTTAGTGGAAAAATATGCCCGCTAAATTTAGCGGGAAATTTTTCCGCTAAAGTTAGCAGAACAATTTCCCACTAAAATTGGCGGAAAGATTCTCCCGCTAAAATTAGCGGAAAAAATTCCCCGCTATATTTAGCGACGAAAATCCCCCGCCAAATTTATCAGAAAAATTTTCCCGTTAGTTTTAGCGGGAGAATTTCCCCGCTAAATCTAACGAAAAGATTCCCCGCTAAGTTTAGCGGAAAACTTTCCCCGCTAAATATAGCGGAAAAATGTCCCCACTAAATTTAGCGAAGAATTTTTTCGCTACATTTAGCAAGGAAACTTTTTCCCTAATTGGGAGGGGAGCAGGAGAGGAGGGAAGGGAGGAGAAGGAGGGGCATACCCTCCCTGCGCACCCTCCTCCTCCTCCTCAAGAGCTGCGCTCTAATTAGGCATAACAGGGAGTTGTAAACGTCTTTTATGGTTTGATCTCTAATATTGTGTACTTTATGTTGTAACAATTCTCCCCTCGTGTAAAGTGCTCTCTTTTGAATACCCTTGAGGAAAATATAATTGAATTGAAATAAATTTATATGTCCGTTAATGAGCGCTTCGTAGATCCGGAGCTTCGGGAGTATCATGACGTCAAGTGGCCGGCGTGAGCACAAAGAAAACATTGGGGGAATTAAATAGAATCGCTGAACACAACGGAACATTTACGGGCAATTTCGGGAACGTTTTGCAGCTAGCGATAATCTCAAAACACACGAAATTTTTCACTGACCTGGACTGTAAGAGTGATGACCCTTCGGAAGCAAAGAACTCCAATAGTATCGATACTGCATAAGTAACCGATTACCGTTTGGGGTCACGAATTGTTGGTCTTTTACTGTCCTGTAATATGGAAGAGCAATTTCATTTGGTTTCATTTATTCCAACTGTTGTCTCCTTTGATGACCATTAAAGAGAGAGGGGGGTTCATACAAAGATGAATAGCGATATCACAATAACGCATTTATCACGCGGGTTAACCTAAATTATATTAAAAAAAAAAACTTAATAGTCGCGCAACAAAAAGCCCTAATCATACCCCGCCCCCCCCCCCCAAAAAAAAAAGCACCACAGAAAAAAGGTGGCACATTATCCCTTCCATAAGTGCAAAAAGTAAAGATTTCACTGAACGTAGACGGTAGCAGTATACAAAGAGCACCTCAACCACTACGTTCAATCCAATGACACGATGTATCCATCCAACCCGCGAGCTGGCTTTTAGGTCGTTGCCAAAAATGCGCACTTTCGATCTGTTCTGACTTGTCGTCCGGCTATAAATAGCCACGTTTGCTTTTTTATTTTTTGTTAGTCTGCAAAATATTTTGGTTTTGGTTTTCCCTGGTGCACTGACCTGATTCTGGACGTCGATAGTTCGATTGTCTAGTGTTTCGTGTCCAACGTCAACCAAATCGGAAACGTGTCTTTTCTTCTTTTTTCTTTTTGCTACTGCGATAGCATTAGCAAAAAAAGGGGGGTTCCAGAAGTTGGAACCCCCCCTTTTCTCCACTTTAGGAGAGCGAAGGCTGCAGAGGAAGGACCTTCTCTCTGGCGTTCGCTCTGCGAAAGTGGAAAGAGGTTGGAGGAGCTTCCACTTTAAACTTAACCTTTCGCCGACTGTAGTCAGCATGGCCCGTTCACACACTTCAGTCCGACTACAACCGACTGAGACAAGACCGGTTGCTAAGCCTCTTGTGACGGTTCACGGCCGGCTCCGCAGCAGCGCATCCGGTCGTAAGCCTTCGCAAGGGACTGAAAAACGGGTCTCGTCTCAGTCAGTCCTAGTCGGTTGCAAGTGTGTGAACGGGCCTTAGGACCGTGTGCCTCAAGACCTCTTAGAACCTCTTACGACGAAGGAATAGACTAACGCCACCTATCGGGTAGCCTTGGAACACTTGGCAGTCCCCTATATTTTCTAATCTTTTCGCGCAGCAGTCATCCTCTTTTTAATTAAGAAAACAAAACAAAAAAAACGTTTGTCAATGTTATAAACTACCGTTTTTCGCAGGTAGTACGTACATTTCATCTCGAGAACACCGCAAAACCTTCGTTCTAGTGAAATGCAGTTCCAGGGTCTCCGCATAGATGGCGCCATCGTTTCAGGCTGCTCACCCGTCAAAAGGCATTTTATAAAGAGGTTTTAAGGCGAACGCTCCCTAAGGAGTTGCAAAGTGCAGTGAACGGGCCTTTATTGACGAGGAATTCGCCCCGCGTCTGCTTTGTGTGCATGCGTCGCGGCCAGCTAAATTTAGCGGAAACATTTGTCCGCCTAATTTGACGGGGAATTACAGTGTCGCGACATTGTGATGTCACGGTGTCACATGACATTGTGCGCATGACGTCACAGTTTTGCCGCTAAATTCAGCTGATAAGTATTTCCTATATCTTTAGCGGGTTGGGACGTACATGAAACACACACGGCCGGATCCGCTAAATTTGGCGGGAGAATCGCAGTGTCGTGACTTTCTGACGTCGCAGTATCACGTGACATAATCTCACGTGACATCACAACTTTACCACTAAACTTAGGGGATAAATTTTTCCCTTAAAGTTTATCGGGCCAGAAATACACGAAACACTCGAGCGAACCGCTTAGTTAGCGGATGATCACAGTGTGACGTGACATCATCTCACATGACGCCACGATCATCCCGCTAAATTTAGTTGAGAAATTTCTCAACTTCTTTGAATAGGAATTTAGTATCACGTCACATCGAGGTGCGACGTGAAGCCACCGCATCACGTGATTTGTTGGCGTCTTTTGACATCAAAGTGTCCCATGAACACCGTCCTGTAAATTTAGTGGTTAGGTTTAGGTCAGGTTAAGATTAGGTTAGTGTGAAGCGGTTTAGGTTAGGTTAGATTAAGTTAGTGTGAATAGCTGAGGTAAGGTTAGGTTGGTAAGGTTTATGCTAGTTTAAGATTAGGTCGAAATAAAACTTTGAAATGGGTAGTTGGTTCATTCATAGTGATCGAGAGGACTTAAAGGTCCGTGTTGTATGTGCCTCTTTTTCGTCCGTGTTTTTTGCGATTTTAAGTGCTCTCAATTATAAGATTAGGTCAGTGCAAGGTAGATTATGTTAGGTTAGGTTTGTCTGATTAGGTTTAAGTTTGGTAAAGATTAGGTTAGTGTAAGGTAGATTAGGCTAGGTTAGATTAATGCAAGGTGAGGTTAAATTGTGTTGAGGTTAGGCTATGTTTGGTTAGGTTAGGTTAGGTTTGGGTTAGGTTAGTCTAAGGAGGTTAGGTTAAGATAAGATTAGTTTAAGGCGGATTAGGTTAAATTTGGTTAGGTTTGGTTAGGCTAAGATTAGCTTCTGTTAAGATTAGGTTAAGATTCAGTTAGTGTAAGGTAGATTAGGCTAGGCTGGCTTTAGGTTAAGATTAGGTTAGTGTAAGGTAGATTACGTTAGGTTAGGTTAGGCTAGCTTGCTAAATATAAGTGCGGCAGCGTAACTGTGTCGAGCAGTGTGCTGCGTCTCGGCTGTCCCCGTAGCTCATTTCCAGGACACGGCAAAGGACCAGACATTCATTGTCCTTCATCGCCGAGACCGAAATCGATGAATGGCGAAGTGAGCTCTGCTTCCACGTAAGTCGTTGTTGCATCGAACGCGATGGTGGCGACATTGGCGTTGCGACACTTTGAAGAGTCTCCCCGCACGTATGTCGACACTCGATAGGTCGATTTCCTCTGTCGCTTCGGTTACTTCTTCTTGTCGCAGAACTAGGACGTTCACCTTGGCCGCGTCGCTAGGTGTAACCTCTTATTGCGGGATCAGAGCCACGACGTCAATACTCGGCTGTATGACTGATGACACCCACCGTCTGCTTGAGTATGTCAACGTGTAGGTGTCGTGCATTTCGCGTCGTCGTTTGCGACAGTCTGCACTATCCACCAAAAATACAGAAGTCAGATAAGTAGAGAATTGATAGAGTTACGCTGTAGTTCCATTGCACCAGAGTTCAAAATAGGGCCGCGGGCGAGTATGTAACGCCTGAAAGTTTCTGTTTACGCGAGTAAGCCGATTGGACGCACTAAAAATGGCGGCGCAGGCAAGAATATCGGGAACTGGAGTGCCTATACCCAAGCGAACCTTTATTTAGTGGCTATAAAGTGCGCTGGACACGAGTGTAAGATGCGCTTTATAAGAATGCTTATAACGTCGTCTAATTTCGAATAAGTAATGTAAACATCTAATGTAGGTATTGCATGTAATTATGTAATGTAGTTACAATAATACAATGACATAATTACTTTACATGTGAATATTTAATGTAGGGTGAGGTGGGGCGAAACGAGAAAATATATTTCCATTTCAATGGTGATTTTTATTTTTGCTTCAATATTGAAAAAGAAAAAAGAAAACACAGCATGGGGATATTTTTAAATGTGTTGACTCTACGCTCAGCGAATGTGACCTAACTGGAGCAAGCGCAACATTAAACAAAACCAACATCTATAATTTAGTGGGGTAGGTTGTTGGGCTAGTTGGTGTTATAGATGTTGGTTAAACATATAAAATAGCGCAAAAAAGACAAGCTTGTCGCTTGTCCTGTATACTTCTTGTCCTTGTCCTTTTTGCGCTATTTTATATGTTTAACCTACATCTATAAGTAGCACGGTGTCTCTTTTTGACCCAATGGGCGGGGCAAAATGAGACAACGTAGTAGGGTACAATGAGAGATACCTAAACAAACATTATACGCGTTCAGTTTTTGTAATAAAACACTTGAAACACACTATGGGACCTCGAATGCACTCTTCATGAGCATACTCCATGCATTCCATGCCCTCGATCCATACTGAATGCGGGGATGCTTGGCTCCAAATCCCTTCGCATACCAGATATTGCGAACTTTTTATGGTGTGCATCGCACGATCTGCAGAACGCTCGGACACTGCGCCCTTCTTCGGGAGAAAACTAATCATCTTTCTCATATCGACTTTACGTCATTCTGTGTGTGTCTGTGTGTCTGTGTGTGGGGGGGGGGGAGGGGAGGGGAGGGGGAGGGGAGGGGGCAGTGGAACGATCCTCCTTGGTTGCTTTCGCGACCAAGCTTGGCCTTGGAGGGGGGGAGGGTTGATGTTAAAACAGTGCTGCTTTCTGACCTGCTTGTTTTCTTTTCTATCCTACGTTATGGCCAGAAGAAACTTCTTGAAACTTGAAACGTCGGAAAAAACGCGCCGTCTGTAACCCAGCCGTTTTCTTTCTTTTTTTTGTTTTATAGAAACGCTGTTTTTTTACATTTCCCGAGTCGTTTGACTCGCTTTTGAAGCGCATCCTTTGGTACGCCAAAAAGTGTGGCAGCAGTGCGAAGAAAGTGACGCCGTTGCTTGACACTTTCAAGAGCTTTGTTCATATCACTTTTGCGCTATGAAGCCTTTGTTGTTCTTATTTTATAGGTTTGGTTCATCTTAGACAGCAGAATAAAAATAATATGACTCAGGAGCAACCAGGCAGACTCGTGCGTTATTGACATGCGCGTCATCGAATGCCAGATTGTCGCGTTTTGCCCCACGGGTATCCCGTTACGTAAATAATTATTTCGTTAAAAAAGCAACCTCAGATCGCTCACCTCTGGTACCGCATGGAGCTAATAAAGCATGCCAATAAAATTTAAACGTATTTTGGTAGAATAGTCCGCGCCAAACGGGGTGCACTTCTTGAAGCGAAACCTCGCGCTACATTTTGCGCGTTTTTGGCGAGGTGTAGACTCGTCAATCTCAACTCCGCATTTTTGTTTTCTCCTGAACACACTTACCCACAGCGTTAATGTTTTTGCACACGCAAAGTGTACAGGCCGCGGCACCTCTCAGTGAAGCTTAAACGTACTCCGATTGCTTGTTTAGGAAATGGATGGCGCTAAACACAAACTGTCGCATTTTGCCCCACCTTACCCTAAATATGTAATTTAAACAAAAATGGCAAAAAAATAACCAATGAACATGTTCTAGTATTGCCAGTTGGTGACGCTCAAAAATAAAGAGGAAAGCGTACGTGACCCGTTTGCGAGGTAGGAATTTTTTCGTCTTTTTTGCAACTCGTCGCCCAACGGATTGCCTTGTAACATACGAGTGAATGTTTTGCTTCGATACAAATTGAGCTTTTGTGATTTACGCATTCCCCCAACGCCTGAGAACGCTCGAAAGGTCATTCAGACACCATCCTCGCCGCAAACCAGAACACCCCACTAGAAAACTAGCCGTTAAACAACTCAGCCCTTCAATAAGAATGACACGGAATCCAAAATCCATAAAACGAACCTCGGGTATTTTACGGCGGTAGCCCTATATACGTGTTGCCTTTTAAGTGCCTATAGTTCCCTCTTCGCTCCCTTTTTCCGGCACCCATAATGCAGAGGCAGCATTTATCACTTCACGGCCTGTTAGGTTGAGCCTTGCACCAAACGATGTTTTGTCGAGGCAGCTCTTTTTTCTGTAAACCCAAATGTCCGACTTTTTCTCTTCCGTAGAACCTAACTAGCTTTAGGCACAATCTCTTACACAAGCCACTCTTTACACGACGTTTTTATTGTGTGTTTTATTTCGTTTTCTGTCCTGTAATCGCGGGTCATTAAGTCGCGCGCGCGGTGGCCGCAGCGACAAGGATCTCGTGTGGCCACCTGCGACGAATCGGGGTTCGACGTCTGCCGTCTCATTTCGGTGCGTTACGGGATGTAACGAACCTTCCGAGCGTCGAGTTCCACGGGGCTCGACTTTAATTTTTAACACAAAAGTTTGACTAAAGTTGGATTAAAGTTTGACTTAGGCTCGACTAAATTTTGGCTGAAGTTCGACAAAATATTGACTAAAGGTTGACGAAAGTTCCATTAAAGTTTTACTTAAGGTCGATTAAAGTTCGACTAAAGTTCGTCAAAAGTCCGACAAAGGCTCGACTAGAGTTTTACTAAAGTTCAATTAAAGTTTGAAGAAAATTGGATTAATGTTTGACTAAAGGTCGGTTCAAGTTCGACAAACGTTCAACTAAAGTTCGACTTAAGTTCGATTAAAGTTGGACTGAAGTTCGACTAAAGTTTGACTAAAGTTCTATTAAAGTTTGACTGAAGTGCGAATAAAGTTCGACAAGTTCGACTAAAGTTTGACTAAAGTTGTATTGAAGTTTGACTAAAGTTCGAGTAAAGTATCAATAAAGTTGGATTAAAGTTTGACTAAAGTTGGATTAAGGTTTGACTTAAGTTCGACTAAAGTTCGACTAAGGTTGGACGAAATTTTGAGTAAAGTTCGATTAAAATTTGACTGAAGTTCGACTAAAGTTCGATTAAAGTTTGACTAAAGTTCGACTAAAGTTTGACCGTTGTGCGCACGCGCGGAAATGTACCAACGAGCTTTTCCCACCTAGCAGAGGAGTGCTGCGAAATTTATCGCGTGCATTGTTCACACTAAAAGAATTAACCAAATCGTTAAAAAAAACATCTTACGTGTTTTTTTTTTCATCGCGAAAAATGTATAAATAACAATACTCCGCTTCAGTTGAAGTCCGATCGCAGCCGACAGTACGCGGTCCGATGTAGCCAATCAAAAGCCGCACCAAAAGCACACAGTCATGGCGCTCACCGCCTCTTCGCTTCTGATAACCGACCAAACCAAACACGCACAGTGAATGCTCCTCGCGCGCCTGCGCTTTTTCTTCTGTGCGTGATTATTGGTCTAGCCGGTGATAGCCAACCCACAAAGACACAACGAGCACCAATGGCGATTCACTTTTGGCGAAGCTTTTTCTTACATGACGCAAGCAGCCCCGCTTCGAGAGCTATTGTCTGGCCACCGTGGATGGAAAACGCTTTTGTTTGGGTGCCAGTCTGGAAACTGTGGGTGCGCCTCATCAGCAATGCTCGATCGTCAGACGATCTTACCCACACCAGCAGCAAGATGGCTGCGCCCAGAGGCCGTATACCTGCAAACGGTCTATGGTCATTGAAGGGTTAAGAAACACGGGGGCGTGGAGAGTTCCGAGGATCTTCTTATTACTCCGCGGCCAATCGGGTGGCGGCATTTGCAGGTATAAGGACACCGAACAACCAATCGCGAAGCAGGGAGGGCGTGAACGTGATAAGCCACACCCTGCCTTTCGTAAGCTGCCAGTGACTATACTATAAACATATTGAATTTTTGTATAGAAGTCGGGCAACACTGCTCAGAATTCGAACTCCGTCGAATATTCGCGAAAAGTCGGAAGGTTCGCCAAACCCGCTCTAACCCCAAATTCGATAAAAACAAATCGCAACATGTTTGTAGCTACGGGTGTTCCGTTTCGAGGCTTTTGTGAAACCTGCGGCAGCAAGGTATATAGATCCACTGACCCATGTGTGGCTTTCAGCTTCTCTATATACGCGCGAATTAGTCGTAGACCGCTTTTGTGTCTCTGAGTATATACGTGTACAGGGTCTTGTCGAATAAAAGCCTCGCGATATCGTGAGGTCTTCTAGTATTTGTTGGTGATGTTTTTTTGCGTTTTATAAATATTTTTGTGTAGGTCCCTTTGTACTCGGCTTCGTGGGTCTTTCACTTTCCTTCCGAAAAAAACAACAACAACAACAAAAAACAGAAAACCAGCAAACACAGCAACAAAGAGAAACGAAGTTCCGTTGAAAGCCGGAAAGTATATACGGGGACCTGCTTTCTTTCGTGATTTTGTTTTCTGCGGCATTAGAAGCCGCTCGGCTGTGACGGCTGCTAGGGCGACTACCGTACACACTTACTGCGTGCTAGTTAGTTCCTGGCGCGGCTGGTTAAGGGATAAAAATAACAGACATCCAGCGAAATGGCCCGTCTGAAATAGTATATTGCTTTTGTTGAGATTTTGGGGCTTTATACTATAGGTCCCAATGATTCCTAAACCATGCGTGTCAAAAAGGGAAAGAAAGGAAACGGCTGAGCTGTAGGAATAGAACCCAGTCCACTGTTTCGTACATTTAAAGAGACGCTGCGTTCGCTATACAGACAGACGACAAAATTTTCTGCGGACATGGCGCAAGCATTTTCGAAGCTAGGGTTGTTTCGCGCATGCGCATATGCTTCGACGATATCTGCAGACCGTATTTTGTACGATGTATACTAGCCGTGCGACAGCGACTTAAAGGCTTTACAGAAGATTACAACAAAACTACCTGCTTACGGAGGCCGGAGCTTATTCCAACCCAGTCTAATCGTTTTTTGTGCGATGGTTTTTAAGGAGGGACCCCTGGTACGGTATGGGACTGCAGTGAGTGGGAACGCCTTTCTAGAGCGTTTTAGCATTTATTTTCTTATACGTTGCTTTGTCGAACGAAAATTTCGCTACCTTGTTTTGACGGGTTACGTAAGCACATCACACTATGCACTAGAGATTTTCGTGGCGGCTTTTGATATAGTCTCTGCCGACTTAAGAAACGTAGGTCGCGTGGCGAGTCCCGCGATCATCTTTTTATCGCTCATAAGCCGATGATAGTGCAGCAGTACATCCAATGAGGACGCCGAAGAACGAATCACGAAGAAGGAAGCCTGAATAATAAGCAGTAACGCCCGGCAGCCTGCCTTTTAAAGTTTTCAATGACTTTATACAGCTGCGAGATACAGGAGAAGAGGAACCAGAGAATGCGGGTTCGCGCTAACTGCGTCGCGCTCTCTGCACGTCGCGCAAGCGTTATCGACATTCAAATTAGTTCGATATTTTCTGGATCTTCACGACGAATCAGGTCTAACATATATGCGGTATTCAGGGCGGCTATTTTGAACAAAAGTGAATGCGATCATGATAGAATCACGAGTTTAGTTTACATTGAAAGATGAAATGCGAAGTGTGTGAAAGAGTTTGTCCGGCTCGAGGTCTGCTGTAACCGGCATGGTCAAGCTTTGTTGCCGAGAAAAAAAAACGAACAGGAAACAAAACAACCAAAACAACAACAAAAACAAGAAGAGAAGTCTTGCCGACTGAAGTCACGCTTCCGTATAGCTGCCACGGTGCAGCACGCTCCTTTCAGTTAAATAGGGGGCACGCGACTCCACCGCGGTTGTTTCGCAGCCACGGCAAATTATTCGCGCGTACGAAAAAAAAAAGGAAAAAAGAAAGGACCCCCAATTTCGAGAGAACGTCGACGTGTTCGAACCCAAACCGCGCGAGACAGGAAGCGACGGGTGAGTGAACGACGAGCAGGATACAAACGAGGTGGATGCTCGCCAACTCCGAGGAATGCGACGCGCGTGGCTCGTTCATCTTTGTCGGAGGAAAGCGAGAATAAGACGCCCTGTTTGCTATTCCGTAGAAGAACCACGACGGAAAGATCGGATCCGAAAATGACAGGACATCGCGAGTATAGATGGGCAAATTCCGACGACGTCAAAGAAGCAAAAACAGACACAAAAGATTGAAAAGAGATGGGGAGGGGAATGTTCTTAACCAGGGCTCTAATCTGGACAATTGGCAGAGAAACATAGGCGAGGATTTCGGTGGCCGTGATTGGCGAACGTTGAGCTGAAGCGCGGTATACCGGCCAACCACGGCGGTCGAATTCCTCCTCGAATTTGACGCCAAGTGTACAGATTAGAGCCACAGAGGACAACCCCTCCTCGCCAACGCTGATGCAGCACTCGTGAATAATATGCGGTATCGTAGGCTTTACCGAATAAGGAGCAACGAAATACGTTACTTGTTATTTGCAAAATACGGGGCGTTACCGACCTACGTTACCCTCAAAATAAAAAGGAACGCGTTACCAGTGGCGCACGTTACGTTTGCATTCCTTTAATTTTTAAATTAGCGGTAACTAGCGTTTGTCTTTATTTTTAAATGAGGGCAGCGTTTTTTGACACTGGAAGGGCTTGGCTGTTGTTTTTCTTCTTCTAAAGTGGTATTTTTTGCGTGGGAAAAGACGCAAAATTATGAAGTAGTGTGAGGAATGAGTTCAATAATTAACAACTCGGCACCTATACTTTGTTTCAGCTTTAGAGGCGCCATGCAAGAATTTTCCTACTTTCAATAAGTATGAATTCAAAGAATTGCTTGACATTTACAACCTATGGAACACACGTTGAGTTTTTTTTTCTCTACGCAATAGCGGTCGCAGGAAGCATCCCGAGAAAACGAACATCGCTTACCCCCACAATCGCAACCATGAAATAGTGGCCACGTGATCTAGAGCCGATTATATGCCGCCAATGTTTTAAACGCAGCCCACGCGTTGGGGTTGGCAGAACAGGGGCGTGCGCTGAGTTACACGCATTGCTAAGGTTCGGCTGTTCCGTCATCCCAGCGATTGGGTACGAGCTACCAGCCGAATGCGCCTCGAGGCATTGATTGTCCCGACAAAAGTCGAATGCCTACGCAGACTCGAGTTTCACTGTATGAGCAGTATTTAAATACTCGTCATGGCGGGGATCGCAAACTGATGACGCACTGCGCAGGGAACGCATTGTTGGCGTTGTCCCCACAGCTTCAAGTCTTACAAAGCAAAGACTGAAAGAAAAGGTCCGCTTTATCCTTGGAATTCCCACCCCCCAACGCAGCGCTTACCCTTGGTCAGTGGCATTGCGTTCGAGTATTCTTAAGTGCCACTATACTTCGTTTCAGCTTCGTCCGAGCGCAGGCTAAGGCTGGGCGACAGTTCTGCAACTGGAGAAGAGCAATCTGCGCACCACAAAGTAGACGCAAAAGTATATATATTTATCTTTTTTAAATAGCTGTTTTGTGCGTAAACGTTGCCAATATTCCCAGATGTGTACTGCTGGAGAATGATTGCGCAACTAAAGGAATGATGATTGAGGGGAGTTTATGTTTTTATTAATATATGTCAATGCATGTGGTTTGGTGACACCTACATCCGCTGGCAACACTGCCGCCAGCGCTGCTCGGTTTTCTGTGTGATATTTAGGGTGTCGCGAACCGGCCGAGGTTCGAGTTCGACCAGGATTCGACTTTTCCGAACTTTTAGTGGAGATGTTCGACGAACCTTGGTAATGAGGTTCGACTCGTATGCGCATGCTCGCGACAGGCTGGCCAGTTGGCTTCGGATTGGATGGTGATGGCTGAGGATGAATAAGGGGCAGTACTGATTGGTTATTTCAGTTAATGCAGTACAAAACATTTAGTTATGAACTTTTTCAGTGATTAGAATTAGTTTCTTTTAATTGCAGCTGTCCATTAATTAAAATAACCTTGCTTAAAAAAATTCTCGAACCCAGACATGCTTATCAAGGTCTGGCCACACTGTCACAAAGTCGAACCTGTCGAATCTGGTTAAGAGGTTCGAAGGTTCGTCGAACCGGTTCGAACAAGTCGAACCCCGAAAGTTCGACCGAAAAATCTGATTCGACAAAAGTTCGCGATACCCCTAGTGATGTTGTTCCCGTAATGGCCGAATCATGTGCTTCGCTGCTTTCCTCACCGAGTCGTCTGCAAACAGTCCTTTCGCGCAAGCGCACGTTTGGGCGTCAGGAGCGAAAGGTCGTGATGAATGTCTACTTTCAATTCGGCAGGAGACTCCGGCCGCGTCGTACCGCGAATGCGTTGTAAACAAGAAAAGCGCCCAGGCACTGCAGCTACTGATACGCGGCGAAATCAGGGCACCCTTTACCTGCCAATCACGTTGAACGCCGAGAAGCTGGTGGAAAGGCCTGCGCCTCGAGCTCGGTATATCGAAACAATACAAGGAAACATCAACGGTCGGGTTATCGGGCACGTTGGAACGGTGTACTTACGTCTCGAAACTATGCCGGAAATGCCGAACAGGATCGGCAAAGCCCAGACGACCAGACGGCCAGCCTGCTTGCTGACATCCCTATGATTGAATTTCAGAACGTGCGCGGGCACGTTTAAACCCATGGCAGACGATACCGTTGATACACCTGTAGCAGACGAAATTACTCGGCGAGCGCGGAGGCGCGACGACCAACGGCGAAGCGGGTGATACAAAGTGCAGGCGAGATCGCGTGACCTATTGCCGGCTGTGATGCTCCAGCCGTAGCTTTGCTGCGCTCGGACGGAAGCGAAAAAGTATAGTGCTAAGTAAGCTGGTGTAGTGAAAACCTTCCTGCCCAATATCATTGCGCAGGCCTTTAAGTCCGGGCATAGCCGTCCTGCGAAATATAGCACAACGAGCAGCGCAAAAAGCGCAAGTCACTAAACCTTTTCTTGTTTATGAATGGTTCAGCGATGATGCATCGTACAGAAGATATCATAGCAATACATG
>JAZHYW010055130.1:0-11407 GCA_037355805.1 Ixodes ricinus | reverse complement strand
CTAAATTTGGCATGCTTTGGCTTTTCTTTTTATGAATAAAGGCGCTTGTGTACTCAACTAAACAAGTAACTTAAAAAGTGTGCATTTGTACAGTGAACTGAATACAGTGAAACCCGCTTTAGAACGAACCCACGTACAGCGAATTATTGTCCATATCGAACTCACGGAAAATTTAAATAAAACTGCATGTAAAAAGTACTTGTGATAACGAACATCATATTGGCTATATCGAACTTTTTTCCCCCGGGAAGGCTTCCAAAAATGGGCAAACAATCGTCTTCTAGCTTGTCCCTTCCCCCCCCCCCCCCCCCCACACACACACACACAAAAAAAAAGAGCTAGGAAAGAAAATTTTGTAAAGCTCAAACTGCAAACAAAATTGAAAAAGAGAAGCAACTCAGAAGGGGAGAAAAAAAATCTCTGCACGCACTCACAGGAAAAAAAAACAACTTCATCCCAAAGCGGCTGCCCACGAACAGAAGTGATTCAGAAGGGGAGATAAGCTAAAAAAAAAAGAAACCTCGGCACGCACGCAAAAAACATAAACAAAAATCTTTTTAACGCACTTGTTACAAGGTGGAAGCGAAGAGATGAGAAAAGAAAGAGAAGCTCTCGCCTTACAACAAACGCATCGTGAAAGTTCGTTGTAAATGTTTTTTGCTATATCGAACTACTTGCTATATCGAACTGATCGTAGCGTTTCCTGCTGTTCGTTATAAATGGGTTTGACTGTAGTACCAGATCTTGCTTTTTCTTTCAGCCCCGCTCCCCGCTCCCGCTTGCCCCCCCCCCCCTTTTTTTTTTCCGGTGTCTCGGTGTCTCGTTTTCTATGCTATAGTTTATGGTCACCATAAGCATATAAGCATGTAGCGTGGGTTAAGCTCCTGACATTGTTGTTAAAATACGGCTATTCTCATCTTTGGTTGATCACGAGACTCTACCGATTTGTTTTCCAAAACTTTCATTGTCATTAGCCCGAGCAATGGACTCGGCCTCATGACCATCAAGTACGTCATGGTGTCAGATGACTCATGGTGAAAATCTGTCTGTCATGTCACGTGACGTCGCGAGGGTCAACAACGGTATCAGATCTAAACAAGTTGGTTATGAAGTTCTGGCGTATAACTTGGACGTCAAGGCATCACGTAATGCCCCGACTAGATGCAGTGAGTCACGTGACCACGTCGCGTGACATCCCGGTACCATGTAACGTCACGTCCCTTGAGAGCTGGTCTCGGCCCCGTGACGTCAGGTGACCACGTCGCATGGTACCATGTGGCAGGTGACGTCACATGATTGATCTGCGCCAATACAAAAACGCCGTTAAAACTCACAATTTCTTACACATAG
Organism: Ixodes ricinus; assembly: GCA_037355805.1. NCBI lineage: Eukaryota > Metazoa > Arthropoda > Arachnida > Ixodida > Ixodidae > Ixodes > Ixodes ricinus. Next base: position 10,057 of record JAZHYW010055130.1, on the reverse strand, counting down.
CAATAGACCATTTGCTGTCTTACCGCACGGCATCAAGGAGAATGCGGGGATTGGTGTTCCACGCGCCACACGCGCACGCCTTTCCTGTATAAAAGATTCGAAGTAAATAACCAAAAGAAAGCATTGACGAACGCGCGTGCAAGATGCCATTTGTTTTAAGTTTTTGCTTTGGAAAAGTTACTACTGTTGAGGCCAGCACGTGCGGCGCGTGGAACACCAATCCCTGCATTCTCCTTGATGCTTGGGATAGCTAGGTCTATTCTGTATATTACGATTCGAACAATGACATAAAAATACAGATGCCAATTTTTTAGGCTCAAATATTCAAGTTCTGCATTAATAAAAGAAAAATAATCGTGAACCATTTTGAACAGGTTACAGTTTAATTTATTTCCTCTTCAGTTCCAAGATGACGGCGACAATTTTGGTTCGGTTCACTTCGCGGCTCGACCAAAAATAACGGTTCTTATTTTTGCATTTGTTTTGATTTAGTAATTATCGTTTCCTGTCATTTGCTTATGTCAATTGATTTTTCTGTTGTCGTAAAGGTCGTAAAGGCGCGTTTGGTATTGGCTTAGGAAGCGAGTGCCTGCGGCGCATACGAATGAAACGTGCCCATTCTTGTAGTAGGTAGGGCGCCGAAGCACATAGGTTATAGTATTGCGGTCCTCATTGTCATTTTTCCTTTCTCCCGCTCCTGAAATCAGATTAGCGTTGGCGGACCACTGCTGCATCGTCTCGATGGTCGATACTACCTGCTGGGCCTGGTCTCCTTTGGATATCCCTGCGGCTATACAACACATCCGAATATTTACTCCAGGATCACCGGCCACCTGGACTGGATTCAAGGGATTCTCAACTAAAGAAGCCGCTTAACCTCAGCATCGCATCAAAAACAAGGCGATGCGTGGCGTTTTCTCACACCGGAAAACTCGCTTCAAGCTGCCTTAGGTCGCCAAATGAATTTTCAACAAAACGTTCTAAGTAATAAAGATGTCCGCGCAAACGCGACATTGCGAAGAAAACTGATGCCCTCTCTGATTTGAATTTTGCTTGGTACCTATGTGGTACTAATATATGGTGGTCAAATCAATAACATCTATAGTCACTGGTAGAATGAAAACGGCAGGAAGTCTGTCAGTGGCCCCGCTTCAGTGTGAGCTTCCTATCTTCGCCAGACGTTCGAAAAGATGCCCTGCCGTTTTCATTTTGTCTGTGACTAAAGACCTTTGCGAAAAGAGATCTCTAACCGCCGCCATTTTCCGACATCAGCCCAGCCGGAAATGTCTGCCACTTGCCTGAGCTGTGGAAACTCTGTCAGCGCGACTTCCTACCTGCATTGTGCATTCGAAGTTCGCCGGTTTCTTAAATAAAGTTGTTACTTTATTTGCCTCTTGAGGATGCTTACCCTTTTGTGTTATCTTCCATTGCGAAAGCCTGGGAATGCCAAGGCTCCCAGCCTACTCGGCCTTTGCAGGAAACAAACGAAGAGAGCGAACGCCAAGCAGCCCGCGACGCGTGCAGTTCGACGTTTTTCGAGGATTATTTCTATACATTCCTTGCAAGTGTCACATAGGCGTAGACTTCGGGGGGGCATCGGGGCTCGTGCCCCCCTGGCGAAATCCGGAGGGGGGGGGGAAGAGCCCCCCCCTCCCCCCGGGTTCGGGCCATGATCCTTACCAAGACGCTGTATACGTGCCATGTAACGAGCTTCTAGTAGTGGCATGTAAACAAAATAACGCCCACGTTGTCTTTATTGACAAAGTACATGGGAAATGGAATCCCAGCATGCTTTCGTTAGCTTCAATCTTCAGTTCTGGCGAAAAGGTAACGCACAGCAATTAACCCCCCCCCCCCCCCCCCCGGAGAACTTCTCAGCCTGCCCCTTCCCCCCCCCCCCCCCCCGGGAAAATGGAAAGTCTACGCCGCTGAGTGACATCACGTTAGGAAAGGGGCGGCGTCCCTCGCCATGCTGGCGGTTGACTGCACCGGCGCGTATGCCGACGGCATGGCGTTGCGCACCGCTCGCGGGCCGCGCATGTGCAGAATTGCGTCGCCTTTTCAACAAAGATTCGAAATTTTCGACATGCCAAGTTGAAACAACGTGTTCACGCAAATCTACAATAGAGAGTTTTAGAATAATGCGCGCAATTTTAGCGCACGCTAGCGCTAAATTTAGCGCTTGTATTAGCGCGCGCGACGCAAGAGAGTTTTAGAATAGCGTTTCTCCGTCGCGACGCAAAAGCCCAAGCATCTCGCGCTTGCGACGCCACCAAGATACAGCAACAATTTTTATTTCACACACGAAATGCTGTAACTTTAGAAAAAGAACTTTTTCGGTCCATGAGGTAGCATTTTAAACATGAGAATGCGACGCGAGTGGTTGACCGGTCGTGTCCGCTTGCGTCGCCTCGGCAAGAGAGGTCTCGTGTACTGACCTTCGCACATCGTACCTTCGCCGAGAAATGTTCGCGCGTCGCAAGCATCAAGTTGCCAGTGATCGTCGCCAAACCGAGTACAATTTCGTCCCGTATTGATAATCGCAGTCGCGAGGATGCCGCCGATGTCGCACTCACGACGCCGCCAAAGCAGCCGCCAACATCCTGCAAGCCGCCATTTTTTTTAACTCTGCTCGTCTTGGCTTTAGCCAACTTGTCATTACAAATCCTCCTTGGAGAAGCGCAAAGACCCTTTGCGTACGCACGCTATTTCCGAGAAATAGCGCACGCTAAAATTGCGCACGCAAAGCGCAAAACCTGGTTTGCGTTCGGAGCATGCGCAGTGGCGACGACGCTATTATTTGCGTGCGCAAAGCTTTAGCGTGCGCTATTCTAAAACTCCCCAATGTTGTTGAGCGAGTACGCGCAGAAGTTGCCGTTTTCGGTGCGATCGCGCTACGAGGAGAAATTGTTGATGTGCGTCCGCAAAGGTCCACTCTCGCTGTCATTTGACGAAACCGTGACCGATACAAGCGTTTATTCCAAAGTAGAAGAGTGCGACGTGAAGGCATATCTTGTCGGCAAGACAAAGCTTATTACGCGGGAGCAGTTCAAGCACACAAATCACTGGAATCTCACAATTATTTGACGTGTGGGTGGGTGGGTTCAACAGCCGCTACTGAAAGTCCTTCGAAACAGCGATGTTGTCGTGATTGGCCAGGTAAGAGACTTCCAATCTAACCATAACGAAATTCCATGTTCCGGGTTGTTTGTGAAGATCAGTCAGGCGTTCACTGGAGGTTGTAGGGTGACTTGGGCATTCCGTAAAACAAGGTGGGAGGGGGGGGGGCAACGGCGGCACAGAGGTGGCTATAGTTCTGTGCACCTAAGCAGAGTTTCAGATACGTGAGTAGGTTCGACCGGTACACCAGGAGCCACTCGTTGCACATTAGAACATCTGCTTGTAGTATCTATGTTAAAAGGTTGCTAAATGTAGTAAAATATTTCTCGTTAATATTCTGTAGATGAAGCACTCCCGAAATACAAGGGAAGCTGGCCTGCAGCCAGGCACGTAGACAGGATTTTATTTCGGGGGGGGGGGGGTGCCCACGACAAAATGTTGTGATGAGGGGGAGGGGGAGAGGCGGTCCCAGCAAAATGGAATATTTCGGGGGGGGGGGGGAGCCGGGTGGTTGCATCATCTTCATGGATTATAGAGAGCATGTCTGCAGGCACGATACCCTTGATTATTATAAACTTGTTCCTGAGGAGTCCTATCACTCTTTCTACATGAATGCTCACATTGGCCAGCTTCCTTGTGGCCTCCACATTCCAAGGTGCTAGCTGGGCTTCTCCCCTGGAGAATGCCGGCATCTTGAGTCGAGCAGAGCAGAGGCCGACTGACTCTGCGATGGTGAAGCCTGTCAGCAAGGACCAAGTCGCCGGGCTGCAGGTTACCCAGAATCCCGCAGTTTTCGGTGATGAGCTTGTCGCTTGATCGGCCGCACCACCCCCTAGAAATATAAGTAACTGTTTCTTGAGGAGCAACCCCATTTAAGTATTTCATCGTATTATGGTGCTTACTTTGGCTCCATGTGAGGCACCGGGCAAGGTGTGAAGTCGGACGTTCAATGAAAATCTCGAAGCAGTCGAGGATGACTGCGACATTAGTACTGAAGGCAACGCTGAAACACATAGTCATGGTGTGCACCAGCTGCTCCCTTGTCGACCACCTGACCAGCCTTTCCAGGCCGAAGTGGAGGCCATCACGATCGTTGATCACTTCATCACGATCGTTGAGACAGCGGCTTCAGAGACGTCAAACCTGTAATGACAGAACGGAGCAGGACGTATAGAAAAGAAACACTGACTGGTCAATGCAGACAAAAAAAAAAGAAAAAAAAAAACATTAATAGGCTTTGAAAATTTAGACAGGCCGATACAGGTTGTAACACACAATGTAAGCTATGCACGTTTTCTGACAGATAAACAAAATACAATACCGGAATGCCAAGTCCCGGACAGGCACATTCAGCCGGAGTCGGATCAGGGTCACCACGTACTCTTGGAACTCAGGCAAGGCGTTAATGGGGCCGTGCCTCACCAGTTCCCAGAAGTTAGAAGTTGGGCAGTCCAGCATAGAACTTGTTTAGTTGGTCGACACTCCGGAAAGCAGCATAAGTTAGGCACCGTGCGTTCCGGCTTTCTCGCAGGGAATAGACCTTCACTCGGACTCGGTTGATCTCCTGGTTTAGGCGATCGACAATTTCCCGCGAGCAGTCATCTGCCTGTGTTCCTGGAGAATAATGATCTGTTACCTGAAGTGTTACAGGAAGGTTTGGGAGCAGAACTTTTTGGGTGCTCTGGTGGTTTGAAACGTCCCACCAGGTTGCCGGCAGGCTATCATTTATGGCCATCTCCACGAGGTGGCCAAGGGCACTGAGCCATGCGAGGTGCGCTCTGCCTCTTTGGAAAGCCAGCATAAAAGATATGCGCAAGGGCTTTTAGGGTCGTGGCACGCGACAATAACGTCAATTAATGACTACGTGCTGAACCGGTGTGTCGCCTCATTCTCCGAAGCAGGCATCCAAACAGGAAATCCAACACCACTCCCCATTCGACACCAGTGTTGTATTTTTTTTGCAGCTACCCAGCTCGAAGAACGACACAACGCACTGGTTCAACACTCAGTAATGACGGTCATCGTCGCATGCCGCAAAACAGAAAGGCCCCCCCCCCCCCCCATACTTTTGCGCTGGCCTTTCATGAAAGGTGGAGCGCCTCTCGCATGACTGAGTGCCCTTGGCCACTTTGAAATGTGGCGGTCAGAGATATGGTGGTCTGAGTAAAAGTGCTGCCAGTCCCGTCTTAAAGGGGTATTCCGGTGATCTTTTGAGCTACCTCTACTAACTATATTTCCTTAGTCACCTGCGGTTACACTTTCCGGTCAGCTATTTAGTCTCGCGAAATTCATAATAGTTATTGTAAAATCGGCAAATGAAAATGTTGTAAAAACCAACATCCAAATATGCCCGCACTTTTCACTGCTGTGATTTCAGTGGAAGGCAGGCTTGCCAGACGAACAAGCAGTCTAAGAAATAGATTACGCCAAGCATTTGTTCCGTGGAGGTGCTCGCGGGTATTGGAGTGAGTTTCCAAAGCCTTCGTTTGACCCAATGAAACTGCTTGCAATCAGTTGGGAACAAAATCTACACTTCAAAGAGTGAACCCATGCCTTCCACTGGCGTAACTTTTCGTTGTTGCCAATAAACACTTTCAGTTAAAAAAACACACAAAAAAAGAACACGGTGAGGACCAAAATTGTAATTCAATAAGTTCGCAAAAAACAAAAATTTTGACCTACATATTTGGGATAATATTTCAGCGATATTCGTTGGTGTGTTTCACAAATTTGCAGGCAAATCGGGACCCATGAAGAAATCACTGGAGTACCTATTTTAAGATGCTGTGCTCAGGTTATTCAGTATGAATCGGTACATTGGAAACGGCACCAAGTACGGACAGTCCGTGTGCTTCAGTGGGGCATGTTCAGTGCCCTCAGCGCAGTTCCAGGCCTTAAAGGGGTACGGAAACAAATTTCTGGAGAAAAAAATCGTAAGGGTGCAGGCGAGCTGATGAATATTAACCATGTTGAATTAACCTGAGACTGGGGTAGAGAAGAAACATTAAAACGAAGCTCAGGTTAATTCAACATGGGTAAATTTCTGGAGCTCATTTTTTTTTGCTTCAACATGACATAGGAAGCGGTAGAATCTCAGAAATATTAATATTTTGTTAAAAAACGCAATAAAACTTTATTTAAAATTAATTAAGTGATGACCAAAAACCACCTAGTTGTTGGTTATGAAGCTTCAGTGGAATTTCGTGACGGCATCAGCCTCCGACGGCAGCGCCACTATATGGGAACTATGCTCACTAGTACGGACTACCTAGGCCAGAAAAGTAATACCCAACTGCAATACCGAAGGTCTGATGACGAAAGCCAAAGCACAGTTGGCCCCCTTGAATTTACTCTGCCAGCCAATCGCTTCCACTCATATTTTACGTCACTGACGTCAGGGGCTGATGATATATTTTGTTCGACATGGCGCGCGCTGCTTTCAACGTTGTTCTCGCCGAGGCACGCCGACCTCTTGATGTGACCCGGGTTTACGTTGCAGAGCTGTGCCGGTATCCGCTTTTCTGCACGGTACTTTCTGTGCGACGATATGAGAATTCAGAGATCGTCTCGTCGTCCAACTTAGTTGCCGTCGACGTGTTAAGTGCCCCCGCCTGGACGATCGCGTAAGCCTCGTTGTGCGAGACCAACGAAAGTGGTGCCGATCGTTTCTTTTTATTCGTCTAGTGTTCGCCACTGAGACAAGTCGCGTTTCAAGATCGTGGCAATGGGAGCGTTTTTTTCTGGTAGTTTTTGTATGACAATGTCAGACATGTACAGTCGCATTCTGTGTGCTCTGTGCCTTCGCTTGGAAAATCGCGTCCCGTTGAGACCAGTGCAAGCTTCCTTTACGCCGATGCCTTCCCTTCGTTCGTTTAGTGGTCGCCCTTGTCACAAGGAATGTCGCGAAATCGTCGTGGTGCACGCGTTTCTTAGCGGTGGCGTGACAATTCAGCGGTTACACCACTCTCTATGCGCTATGCAGCGTGAAATACTCGACTGATACCACCGCCGTGCTCCCTCGGCCTACTTCCCTGCTCGCTTTAATGAATGAAGGATGTCAACTGGTATTGGCGACGTGCGCGATCGAAAGCGTCGCTGTGGTCGGCCTTCCCCGATTGGCCGAATGCTGTTTGTGACGTCATCAAAGGATTTCTCATCGACGGAAATAAGAGGAATGGGAGAACTTCGAATTCGACGGTGTTGGTAGAGTTGCTTTAAGAGCGCAATGATTTCAAGCTTCCACCATGTCCTTAAAACACCATCGAACTTGTTATTCGCAAGGTAATGACGTCACGAAAGGTAACCACAGGAGGGCGCCACTAAAACATCTCGCCGCTAATAGCACCTTCCAAGCCATATTTATCCATAAAGCTGGCGCCCTCGCCGAGTCTGGTCGTTGTGATCAGACAGTGGTAAATCAGGTAAGCAACAATTGCCTCGTCCTACCAATGTCACACATAGTGTTGTCACACATGATCCAGCCGTCACCTTAGACAACATGAGGTAGGAAATCCATCAGCATCTTGCCTCGTGCGAAATAACAAAGGTACCCTAGCCGCCTCGCGACGATGTCGTCCCGTTAAGAAAACAGCGAGGTCGCGCTTGAAACCAACGTTGCGGATGTCTCCAAATGGTCAAGTCGCGGAGCAGAGCGACACTCTACGTGTTGTTAAAGCGCGCACGACTCCGCGGGCTCCCCAATCTCCCGTTGATATGTTACAGCACTCGAGCACTCTAACTAAGCGAGGTAGTAACGCCTTGACGCCACCAAGTGTCAACGCTCATAACTACGGGACGCTTGGCCATAGGGAGGCCGATGACGTCGCGTGCAAGTCGCGGGCGCGACGGAAATTTTAAGATGCACCGCGCTCTTCGACGGCTGATTTTAAAGCGCTCGCCAGAATTGAACAATAAGAACAAAAAATCAGCCATCCGTTCGATAGACAAGCGTGCGACTGCCATTAGCAGGTAGAGTTGGTTATGTTTAACTTATTTCTTAACGTGAAAGGTATATTTTTACTTTCGATTCAGTACCCCTTTAATGTCACCACTGCAGTTTTTGCACCCCACTGTAGACAACGTCTTGCCCGTAGGACACCGTTTACGCGTCCCACTGCGGTTGCTCATCCTCACTCAAACACCCGTAAGCGAGGTAACCGGAATGCAGGACAGGTGCAGGCCAAAACACAGGCCGGCAATGGCGGCGCAGGGAGCGCGCCGACTGGTGGCGGCTCGGGTAACTGACGCGCCGGAAGCGCCTATGTGTACTGTGCATATTTTTTCAGGCGTTTCATACTTTGGGGGTGGGCGCTTAGTGTGAAATGGGCGGATGCTCGATATTTTACGGTAGTTAAAAAATCCCTTCATTGTCTGCAACAATGCCGCCTTGTGTCAGCTGAGGACTTAGGCATGTTACGACCTCTCTTCACTTGACTTTGTGTTGGACATCGAGAGATGAGATTTTCGAGCGGTGGCGCGTTACAATTACAAAACTGGCTTAAATGAGTCGAAATCCCTGGAACGGCTGCGATGTGCTTGGGGAACACTGCATCATCACGTGCAACAGGCTTGTGTTGGTTCTGTGAATTTAGGCGTGGCCGCACCTCTCTCAAAGGCGACAAGCTCACTGGCAGGCTTTCAACAGCTGTGACCGAAGAAAACAACGCTGCTGTGGAGAGGCTTGTTAAGGGGCAACTCCACTCAAAATGTTTACCCTATAGAGATGGCTGATATCGCTTTAAAGGGTCAAAATACGGTCATACCTAAAATATCACGTCAAACCGACCGCCGCATTCCTAATTAAAACCAATATAAAAAATGCTCTACCGGTTCGGTTAGCGGCCCGACAGCGGGTGAGCAACGCTGGCACCGGGAGAGCTAGTGAAGAAACACTGGGCAATGACGTAGGTTTCGTCCTATGCTCTCGTACGGACGCCGCGGACGGTTCGTTTCCCGTGGCATTCTGTGATTCTGCTGACGGCAAGAGGTGCTTACCGCGTTATCCTGTGTTCTCCTATTTTTATTTGCGTCCTGGAACTTCATCTCCAGAATAGCTTCCGCGACCTTTCGGAAGAAAGCGAAGCGATGCTGCTTGCTCACGCGCGTGTCGTGGAGCCAGAGAGACTCGCCGGACTCGCGTTGGGCAATGTCGAGCACGACTTGTAATGCTGTGGGTTGCACCAACAATCCGGTGCACAACCCGCAGCTGCGGTTCCACCAGTTCCCAAGAGACCGGAAGAGGCACAAGGTGTGGGTCGGTGCCGTTCGCCGGATAGCACTTCGGAAGACCGTGGACTCCGAGCTCTAACGCGAAGCTCTGCTCCCAGCACTTTACGTCAGACACCTGCACACGGGACCTGAGGCTGCTGACTGCTGCGGGTTTCTCCACGAAACACGCGTCGTTGAAGTACGATGCGGTGCCGTCGCTGTTCGCATACCGTCCGCCGGCTGCTCCTGCACGAGTGGCCGGTCGCAGCAGGTCGCAGCTGATCTAACTAGCGTGCACATAAAGGTGCCTTAGCTTTAACAACTTAGACCGCTTGTGGACACATCTGTCCATCTATCTCCCATTATTTCTTTTTCTCTCGGTCCGCGAGCAAGAAACAAATGCAGTCACGCTGCGCCGGCACTGACCGCGTCATATTTATAGCAGTCGGATTCGCTTTTCGGCCGGAAAATTTACACATATACACTAAAACATACTATATTTGGTGCATATTAACAAAGTGCAGCGGTAAAAAAGGAAATGTGCACCTTACCTTCGTTTTGAAACTCTACGTGCGACAGAGCCGGCAGTGTACGGTGCGTCGGCTCAGGAGCGCGGGACGAGAACTACGTCATGCCGTCCACACGCCACTGATTATCAGTGTTGCCAAGCTGCTTAAAGGTACACTGACACCCCCCAACAAATTTTTTTAAATTTTTTGCCAGGCGATTT
>JAZHYW010055128.1:0-28426 GCA_037355805.1 Ixodes ricinus | reverse complement strand
TAGTACCCGATGCCGACAGCACGCGCGCACGGGCAAAATACAAATAAATCGACGAAAACAAAATGTCGCCATATATACAGTCAGCGCCACAAACGCGTGCCGGGACACGCTCTTTCACGCGCTTCTGATAAAAAATAAAATAAAAGCGTGGGACAAAATGGCCAGATGTCTCCGCCCTAAGCAAAGCGCACATGAAGGCAACCTACTAATATGTATTTTGAAATAAAAAATAAATAGTTGAATGAGTTGCAAAGGAGGCAAAAATACTTATTCCGAACAACATTTATTTTATGAAACATTATTTCAGATATTTTCATTCTCTGCCGACCTTGTTTGGTGGCTAGTGGATACGAAAAACAAAAAAGAAGCATGATTTTTATTATTTTGAACAATTAAAATATATTTTCTTAATCAACAAACAGGTGCTTAGTCTGAGATGCAAATTGAATTTTGACGTTAGCGTTTTGGCGCCCGAAACAATTTTTTTTGTAAATTTAACACTTCCCGTTTTGCGGATTACTAATACCCCTGTTCCACGGGCACACTTAACCGCGGTTAACTCAGCTTTAACTGCTGTTACGCGGCACCACAGATACCGCACTATACTCTCCCACAGCTATTTCATAAGAAGTGAAGAGAGCGCGTGCACTGTTTTGATGGGTGCTCAAGATGCTCAAGCGCACGTTCGCCCGTAGCTTTGACTGAATAGCCGCAGAATGTTATCGGCAAGTATTGTGCGCTAACCGTGGCTTGGCGTAACTGCAGTTAAGTGTGCCCGTGTAACAAGGATATAAGAAAACCAAACGGACCATCAATAGGTAGAAAATACGTTTCTACCAAAGGTGAGGCGTACGTTTTTCTTTTTCTTTTTTTCTTCATCTTTATATTTTTAGGCAAAATCAAATGAACCTCTGAATAACTTAAGTGTCTTCATAAGTAACCTCGGGAGTTCACTATGCTATTGTCCGTTATGAACACCTCTTTCAACAGTGATTTTACTATGTCATGGTGGAATGAGCGGTGCTACCTTACCTGTCTGGAAACAAATTGGGGTGTGTGTATGTTTATATAGCCTAGAACATAGTCTGCCTCAACGGGCGACTTGTCTCCCAGCTGTAGGTTAGCAATTTAGCCAGTGCAGTACAACCGGTAGCCTGGGGCGTCTAACGTGCATCACGCAATAGTGATTCACGACCGCACGCCGGTACGATGCTCATCCAGATCGAAACGGGCAAGGGTGAGGATTGAACCCAGGATCCCTGGGTTATACTACAGCGCGAGCTTTCGCTCCACGTGCTCCAAGCTGGTGTGCTCTAGCCCACTCGGCATCCAATCCTTTTTTTCTTTATTGCACTTGGCCACCGATCTCTCTTTATCTGTCTGGACTAAAGCCTTTCGATGCGTTTGTGTTTGTCTTGCAAGAGGCGTCAAATGTGCCAGTGCACAAGGCCCGTGTCTCGAGCGGCCTTTGGAAGCAGTTGTCGGCGAAGTACTGAAATGAGCGGCCCTTGGGGGATCAGTGGCAGAGTGAACTATACTTCGTTTCAGCTTGGGTCCAGACGCAGCCGATGCTACAAGCACGAGCGTGTGGCCCTGAACAGTGCCTGTACTGCACGAGCGCGCGTGCTTGGCAGGGACGCTGGAAGCCCGGAGCTCGCGCTTGTAGCATCGGCTGCGTCTGGACCCAAGCTGAAACGAAGTATAGCGCACGCCAGCTCGGAGCACGTGGAGCGAAAGCTCGCGCTGCAGAACCCAGGATCCTTTGTTTCTTTATTTCTTTATTTCGGACACAGGGTCACAAGGAGAAAAGGACAAAAAGCAGATAAGCTCTGCCTGACCAGGCCCAGTCCCCTCGGTACACTGCATCAGCAGTCAATGGAAAAAACAAGTACAAAACATCGGCAAGAAACAAAACATCGGGAAGAAACAGCAGTGCAATATCATCGGTACCATTACCTCCACAAGGATGAAAATTACACGTCATATTTTATACAGAAGCTAAAATAGACCTGATCACAATACTATACACAGTGCATGTAAAGACAAATTGACGTTCAAATTTATTCCGAACAATATGACAGAAGAAACCTTTTAAATCGTTTTTGAAGCTGCAACGTGAGGCACTATTTAGTATTATTCCCATAACATCTGGACCCAGACAACACTTGAACATCCCCAGGATGTCCTCAGGACAACCTTTTGAGGACATTATGATGTCCTGAGGATGTCCTGAAATGATCCTGAAAGCATCCTAAAAACGTCCTATTGTCCGGCCTCAGAACGTCCTCAGGAGGGCAGCCAAGGATTTTCTAGTACATTTTTAGGACAATGCACTGCAGGTGCAGCTATTCACTGAGCTGTTAAGCGCCGTTCACACATATGCAACCCAGTAAGACCGAGAGAGACCAGACCGGTTTTTGTGCCTCTTGCGAAGTCTTAGGACCGGATGTGCTGCTGCGGAGCTGGTTCTAAGACGTCGTAAGAGGCTCTAAAACCGGTCTTGTCTCTCTCGGTCACACTCGGTTGCAAAAGTGTGAACGGGCCTTTAGGATGCTTTCATTTTTTATTGTTTCTAGGTTTTCTCCAACTGGATTTTGAACCTGAACATGCCTGCAGAAAGAAATTCATTGTTGTGTACTATTTTAAAGTGAAATTCACACACTAATTCTAGATACTAGTCAGTGAGAGGAAGGACATAGGGCAAGGGAAAGATGGAAGAAAGCTGACGGATAGCTGAAGAGGAGAGAAGAAAACCTCTCCCCTCCAGCATCCCGTCTGCTTTCTCCTCTGTGTCTTTCCTTGCCCTATGTTCTTAGCCTGTAACAATGAGCATGATCGTGCCATTCATTATTGCAAACAAAGGTAACTGTTCAAGAAATACTTTATTGGAGAGCAAATGTTATACATGACGTTTTTCAATGTCTGCACCAGACATGCAGTCTGACTTCGCATCTTGGCCAGCACTAGTCCGAATAGTCAGCAGGATCTAGAAAAAAATCAATTCCATAAGCATTCATAATAAAAACAGGTAATGTGAGAAACTTGCCATCATGTCGAACATCTCCGGCTTTTGACTGCAGCTTTTTTAGTTTCTCTCCAGCGTGGCACAGCCACACTTTGATGATGATCTCCACGTCAGATTTGTTTGCACACCAACATTTGCTTTCACTGCCCCTGAAACATTGATTTTTGATGACAGTCACAGCATAAAACGTTGGTACGGCCACACACATCCTTATCGAACTCACGAAAAAAACACACCAGGGAGGATGGTTGTGGCGGTTGCGGTTCGTGCGAGGAAGATGCCCTTGCTACCGAGTCTATTTTCGCACAGTTGATAGGCTCCAAGCATTCGTTTACGTGCCTGCATCTTTCCCTCCGAAATTGCCGTTGACTGCTTTCCCCCATTTCGAAGAAGTACTACATATAAAAAAACACTAACCTTTGTGACTCCCTTGCATTGCTGCCATCATCAATTTAGATGGAACAGCGCGGATATACAGATTGGCAGCGCTAACTCAGTGATATATTTCTTCTTCCTCAAATCGTTATCTTCTTCTCCTTCGCCGTTAATGAGAACATTTAAAATTTTTAAACACCAGAAACCAAATAGGCAATAAACCTTAAAAAGTAAATAATAAATAAATAAATAAATGACAACTAAACATAAAAAAACAAAAAACAAAAAAAAATTCAAAATAAAAATTTAGAAATAATGTTTTCTAACTAAATTACAATTAATAATTAAAACTTAAAATAGATTATTTTTAAATTTAAAAAAGAGGTTTTTTAATTGTTATTGATTTATGTATTTATTATTTATTTATTAATGTTTATTGGATATTTGGTTTCTGGTGTTTAAATATTTAAGACATTTAAACACCATAATAAATAAAACGGCAAAGGAGAAGAAGATGACAATTTAAGGAAGAAGAAATATATCAGTGAGTTGTTATACTTCGTTTCAGCTTGGGTCCAGACGCAGGCGATGCTACAAGCGCGAGCTCGGGCTTTCAGCGTCCCTGCCAAGCACGCGCGCTCGTGCAATGCAAGCACTGTTCAGGGCCACACGCTCGCGCTCCTAGCATCGGCTGCGTCTGGACCCAAGCTGAAACGAAAGTATAGTTAGCGCTGCGAGTCTTTCCTTCTTGTGTTCCTGTGATGTGCTGCTGCACTGTTCCATCCAAGCATGAATTACCAACTAGCCCAAGCATCCACATTATCAAGCCATCATCAACCTTGAGGTACAGTGAACTAGAATAGAAGTAGTGGAAAAATAGCCGGCATCCAGGTGAGGCGCTTCGTGTAGAACCTACCAGGTAGCGCTGGTGTTCGATTCCGGAGCACTCCTGCCAGCGAAGTTCGCGCCAAGCGTAGCTGTTTTTGATCTTAGCGGTTCATTAGTGTGGCCTATGTATGCTTTATGGGTGTTTCAACGTCTATGAATTAATGTTTAATGCTTACTTGGGCAATGTAGTGAAAACCGGGGTAACCAGTCTTGCATGCTGGCGCGTAGCGGTGTGGATCCGTCTTCTTTCTCTTCGTTTTCATTGCTTAGCGACAAGACTCGAACCTATGTAATCACAATGCCAAGCCCTTGACATTCACGAAAACAAATCGCGAAAACGACCACAGACACCACAGGAACCATCTGAGAACGTACGCGACGCCATATCCCATGTTACAGTAGCCAAGTCCTCCGGATTTCGACAACAGCGCCACTCGCGGCAGTCTACACTTCTGGCTTCACACAGCCAATGGGTCGGCGCCGACGCTTTTTCCACTACCCCTATATTCTAGTTCACTGTACTTGAGGCTATTTCTGTTTCTGTCTTGGCTTGGCTTAGCTTGCTTGGGTCTCTCGGATGGGTGGATAATTGCAAGAACGGTACGCCTTGTAGTAGGCAGTAGCTTGCGCCACCTAGATTGAATGTTTCCAATGGAACTGAATTCTCAAAATACTGCGCAAATACAAAATTAATAATAATTGTAGTGCGTCCTGGTTTTAATAAAGAATTGTTTGATCAAAACTATAGTTAAAAGATGTCCTAAACTTACACAAGTACATGTAATAATTTGTATGTAAAATTTAGGTTAGCAGTAAACATGAACTGTGTATACTACTACCATTTCAATAATTTATTTTTTTAATAACGCAATCAAATTGAGGACGTATATTTACCTCTAACTTTGTATCCTTCGTCCTCAATAAGTCCTCGGAAGGACGTTTCTAGGATGATCCAGCGACTGACGTTCTCAGGATGTCCTGAGGACGGCTTGAAAACCGTGAGGACGTTTGTACCTTTCGAGGACGTCCTGAGGATGTCGGGTGTTGTCTGGGGATGTTTGTTTAGAAATTGAGGTATCATGTATTCTAATTTCTGGTTTCCATAGAGTTGTTCTTAACCGAGGTATCCTATAGGATTCTTGCCTTAAATCATATTGAGTATTATTCCAAAGGAATGTCTCAAAAAGAGTCGTTTGGTTGTTAATTATGTTGTTCCGTATGCAAGCTGGGCTCAATCCCCACCCCTGCCCGTTTCAATCTGGATGAGCATCGTAGCGGAGCACCCGCTCGTGGCACGTGTCTTGCGCGTTTCTACAACAATGGTTGGCAGTACTTGCTTAAGCATGAATCTTATCAAATGAATTTAGTCTGCACTTGCCGGCAGCGCCTTCGGCTTATGGAATTTACGAGGATAACTCGAGTGCAACATGCCTTTGTGTATTTGAGTTGTTCTTTTTCGCTGACAGGCAGACAGACGGAAAGTGTCCTTTCTTACCATACCCGTTGCCAATCTTGTCAGCTGCTGTGCACTTGGCGCGCGATTGTGGACGAGTATTAGAGCCGCGCCACTTGCTTGGACAGAGAACTCCATGGTACAGTTCACGGGTGGGAAACGGTTGCTTCTTGTTGCTTTTGACTTGACGCGCAGAAGTGTGGACCTCTTTGACGAGGTGAACACCTCTGGACGTGCAGAAGTGTGGACCTCACCACTAAATGAGCTATGCTTAGGGTCGGCACTCTGTTCCTTAATATTGCTGTGAGCATCGCCATCTTGGAGCTTGTACAAAGCAGACGCAACTGCCGATCGTCATGATTCAAAAGTGCGACTTCCTCGGCGTTTGATTCGGTGTTAGAAAGCTCATGTAATATTGCTTTGCTCTGTCGCGAAGGACTTAAGCATTTGTTTAGGATGTAAAAGCGTTTCCTGTGATTTCAGATAAATTTTCTGATAACTGGCAGCCATGATTTTAAGCCACAATATGGACAAGTGTCGTTACCCTGAAGCGCAGCTTATTTAGTGGCACTAGGGAAGATCATGGCGGAACAGCGCAGCACTGAGCTAGATTTCAGAAGCCATGTTCTTCTGTATAGTGCCACTAAATAAGCTACTCTTCAGAGTAGCGACACTTGTTCATATTGTGGCTTAAAATCATGGTTGCCAGTTATCTGAAGATTTATCTGAAATCACAGGAAACGCTTTTGCGTCCTCCACAAATGTTTAAACAGTTTATGACAGAGAAAAGCAATATTATATCGAGCTTCCTGACACCGAATCTAACGATGAAGAAGTCGCATTTTCGAATCATGACGATTGGCAGTTGCATCTACTCTGCACAAGCACCAAAATGTTAGCGCCCACAACAATGTTGGGGAACAGAGTGCCGATACTCTAAGCGCAGTTCATTTAGTAGCTGTAGCTCTTCCCAGAAGCAGTGCGCGCGGCACGTGTCTTGATCGTTTCCACAAAAATGATTGGCGACACTTTTCCCAGAATAGATGGGCTTTACTCCATACAGCCTGGGAGCGGGTTTGCGAACCAGTATTCAGACGAAGAGCAGGCCGATGTAGGACACAAAAAGTGCAAAACTGCGACTTTATTTTTTTTTCTTACTTTAAATTAAGCTCTAAAAATATATATACGGTAAACGACTTACTTTTCGCAGGCTCAATATTTCGCGATTTAGGCCAAAGCTGAAGTTTTGGAATAATTCGCGGGTTCTAATTTTCGCAGAAGCGAGTGCGAGTTCAATATAGATTCCAATGTGTTTACATTTTACCGGAATTGTTCATGGGACCAATTTTTCGCGAATTGTAGGCGATACGCGAAATTCGCGAAAAATTAGGTCCTCCAACAAGGTTAAATCGTTTACCGGTTTTTTTTTTCTTTTTTTTTTTGTAAATTTACGTTTGCGTGTTAAATGTGGTGGTCCAAACGGCCACAACGCCGCACCTTGTGCTTTCGATAATTTCGAACGTGGATAGAACTTCGAATTCATTCGAAAATCAGAGCTTATTCTACGTTTTGTAAGCCCACTGTATTCTACGTATGTACTGGCTCGTGTCTCGCGCCGCCTGTTGGCCGCTTCTAGCAGCGGCGGACGCAGAGCGACGAAGGGGTCCAGACGCAGCCGATGCTACAAGCGCGAGCTCCCGGCGCTTGATGTCCCTGCCGAGCACGCGCGCTCGTGCAGTGCAAGAACTGTTCGGGGCCACATGCTCGCACTTGTAGCATCGGCTGCGTCTGAACCAGACAAGCTGAAACAGTATATACTTCGTTTCAGCTTGGGCTCCAGACGCAGCCGATGCTACAAAGCGCGAGCTCCCGGCTTTCAGTGTCCCTGCCAAGCACGCGCGCTCGTGCAGTGCAGAACTGTTCAGGGCCACATGCTCGCACTTGTAGCATCGGCTGCGCCTGAACCGGACCCAAGCTGAAACAAAGTATATACTTCGTTTCAGCTTGAGTCGGTACGCAGCCGATGTCTACAAGCGCGAGGCTCCCGGCTTTCAGTGTCCCTGCCAAGCACGCGCGCTCGTGCAGTGCAAGAACTGTTCAGGGCCACATGCTCGCACTTGTAGCATCGGCTGCGTCTGGACAGAAAGAGCAGATATACTTCGTTTCAGCTTGGAGTCCAGACCGATGCTACAAGCGCGAGCTCCCGGCTTTCAGTGTCCTACCAAGCACACGCGCGCTCGTGCAGTGCAAAAAACTGTTCAGGGCCACATGCTCGCACTTGTAGCATCGGCTGCGTCTGAACCGGACAAGCTGAAACGAAGTATATACTTCGTTTTCAGCGATCAGACGCAACCGATGCTACAAGCGCGAGCTCCCGGCTTTCGTGTCCCTGCAAGCACGCGCGCTCGTGCAGTGCAAGAACTGTTCAGGGCCACATGCTCGCGCTTGTAGCATCGGCTGCGCCTGGACCGGACCCAAGCTGAAACAAAGTATATACTTCGTTTCAGCTTGGGTCCAGACACAGCCGATGCTACAAGCGCGAACTCCCGGCTTTCAGTGTCCCTGCCAAGCACGCGCGCTCGTGCAGTGCAAGAACTGTTCAGGGCCACATGCTCGCATATAGCATCGGCTGCGTCTGGACCGGACAAGCTGAAACGAGTATATGCTCGTTTCAGCTTGGGCTCAGAACGCCGATGCTACAAGCGCGAGCTCCCGGCCTGGTGTCCCTGCCAAGCACGCGCGCTCGTGCAGTGCAAGAACTGTTGAGCCACGTTCTCGCACTTGTAGCATCGGCTGCGTCTGGACCAGACTTAAGCTGAAACGAAGTATATACTTCGTTTCAGCTTGAGTCCAGACGCAGCCGATGCTGAGCGCGAGCTCCGGCTTTCAGCGTCCCTGCCAAGCACGCGCGCTCGTGCAGTGCAAGAACTGTTCAGGGCCACATGCTCGCGCCCGTAGCATCGGCTGCGTCTGGATGATTGTGACGACTATACTTCGTTTCAGCTTGGGTCCAGACGCAGCCGATGCTACAAGCGCAGCTCCCGGCTTTCAGTGTCCCTGCCAAGCACGAGCGCTCGTGCAGTGCAAGAACTGTTCAGGACCACATGCTCGCACTCTGTAGCATCGGCTGCGCTCTGGTTGGACTCAAGCTGCAAACGAAGTATATACTTCGCTTCAGCTTGGGTCTCAGACGCAGCCGATGCTACAAGCGCAAGCTCCGGGCTTTCAGCGTCCCTGCCAAGCACGCGCGCTCGTGCAATGCAAGCACTGTTCAGGGCCACGCGCTCGCGCTCGTAGCATCGGCTGCGTCTGGACCCAAGCTGAAACGAAGTATAGCTCAAGATCGGCGGCGAACAGCCCGTGGCCCAAGCCCACCTCGAGCGCCTGACCTGCACGCGCAGCTGCGAGGCGTGCAACTCGTCGGTTCCGGAAAAGTTCTGCGCCATTTATGAGGAAAAGGGTACAAATAAATAGTGGCTGGAATCCCCCTTAACACTCACGCGTTTTTGGCACCTCAACTAAGTTGTCCCCCGCGAACTTTAAAAACCCTCCCCTCCCCCCCCCCTTTCCCGCACTTGTTTTTTTTTATAATGATATCGAGTAAGAAGCATGCATAAACGAGCACCGATTTTGATATGAGCTACGCAGGGTCGTACAACCGCTTTATTATCAGTCAATATGAAGGTGCTGCCCACTTGCTTTTGTTTCTTTATATTACAGCAAGCTGACCTGTCCTTTTATTTATTTATATTATAGCAAGCCACCCATTCATGCCGCTTCGCGGGACCTGTCTGCGGCGGCTCATTACAGAAAAAGTTAATCCGAGCTGTCGATGTAACGATTAAACGGCCTGGCGATGGCACTGTATGTCGACGAAACGTCGTGCCATGAACTGATTACCTGCGATATCGCATCCCGCGTTCTCGCGGATGCCTTGTACGACAAGCAGTGCTCACCCCTTCGCGGATTATTCGAGAGCTTTTTGGTGGGTGCCGAAAGACTGTTAGAGATCGTTATTTCCCGCGGCCCCTACCTGAAGAAAGAGAGAACACGTTGTACTGGCCTCTAACAATATTGGCCGCGCATAAACGGTCACTGACGTTTGTCTGTCACAGGTTACCTCGCTCCATCACTCGCTCAACAGCGACGGCCCATCGTTACTTCCATACTTTGTTTTACGGGAACTGGAACATGTTATGCCCTCTATGGCTTGCGTTAGAACAACGTACCGCGGAGCTGTAAACCATTTACACCGCGAATACAGCACGGCTACCACGCCTAGAAGGGCTCTCGATGCAGCTGGACGAACCACGACCGGCACCGGACGAACCGGAAGCGTGAAGTCACGCGGTGCCTCGCTTCGGATGACGAAACTTCCGGCTCAAACGCCGGTCACCTATTTAGCCAGTGCGGTACAACCGCTAGCCTGGGGTCTTTAACGTGCACCACGCAGTAGTGATACACGACCGCACGCCGGTACGATCCTCACCCAGATCGAAACGGGCAGCGGTGGGGATTGAGCCCAGGATCCTGGGTTCTGCAGCGCGAGCTTTCACTCCACGTGCTCCGAGCTGGTGGGCTCTAGACCACTCGGCCACCGATCCCCCTGGGTAGATCAAGCAACAGACCATTTGCTATATTACCCAAGCATCAAGGAGAATGCAGGGATTGGTGTTCCACGCGCCACACGCGCACGCCTTCCCCGTATAAAAGATTCGAAGTAAATAACCAAAATAAAGCGTTGACGAACGCGCGTGCAAGATGCCATTTGTTTTAGGTATTTGCTTTGGAAAACTTGCTACTGCTGACGCCAGCACGTGCGGCGCGTGGAACACCAATCCCTGCATTCTCCTTGATGCTTGGGTAATATAGCAAAAGGTCTATTCGATTATACTTCGTCTCACCTTAGCATGGACTAACCGCGAAGGCTGTGCTAGCGCGAGCGGCCAGCCTTGACCGCCTTGACTAGAGCACTTGCTGCACGAGCGCTCGTGCAGCCACCGCGGCTTCATTCAAAGCGACTAGATCGCGCTTTTAGCACGCGCGGCTAACAATAGTCCATACTAAGGTGAGACGAAGTATAGTACACTGTAGTTCGATCATCGTTCGCGCGTTGGCTCACGAGACTTCTTTTTCGTCACCGTTAGTGCGCTCCCACGCACGCGGAAACAAGATGGTGTCTGAGATGCAGACTTCTACGTAAAGAGTCATCAAGGAACTGATTACTTGTAATTAATTACGTTTTATTGTAACTTTTTAACGCTGCAATTACTTTTTTCTTGGTAACATTCGCTGTAATTCAATTACTATTTTTTCTGTTATCCACTACAAGTAATCAATTATATGTTTACCGAAAAAGCTGAAATTATTGAGTAGAGTTTTTTTACGTAAAAAGTCGCTCCGTTTTCCCGTGCGTCACTCGTCTATGTTGCACCAATGTTGGATACATTTTTAATGCGAAAGGAGCGAACCGGCGTTGTCAGCTTTTGAAGCCGCGCCAAACGGCACCTAAATTCCCCTGTTTCATGGAGCGAAGCCTGTAGTCTGTAGCAGCTAGGGAATTGGTGGATCACCTCCCATTGGCTCTCGCGCGGCATAGTTCCAAGAAACGCGACCCCACACCCCATGGCGCTGCGCGGTACTTTTACAAGTAACGACAACCGATACAAGAGAGTTTTAGTAGATCGTTCCGATACCTCCGATACCCCCGATAACGATACTACATATGTAAGCGCAAAGGCGGAGGCAGAGTATCGGGTATCGTTATCGGAGTCATCAGAACGATCTACTAAAACTCTCTACAAATGACAAAGCACGTTCCGCTCGAACAAAATGGCGGCACTCAGTTCAAACCTCGATCTGTTGTGCGCCGCCATTCATTTACGAAAACCTGCACCGTCACGCCGTCGGCGCTTCAAAGAATGTCGCTACTTGTAGGAAGCTCTTATCTAGGAACTTTGGTTCTTGTGGGTCTCGTATCAATGTATTGTTGTGTGTTTCTCTATGTGTTTTATTTTTAAACCCCACTCCCCTCTGTAACGCCTCTGACCCTGATGGGTAAAATCAATAAATAAATAAGTAAATGGCGAAACCATGGAGGTAAGAAGCTTTTGGAGGCAATATAATGTCGTCAGAGGTGAAGCCAGAAGCACAATGATGAGCACAGCTGTTTCGGTCACCCGAGGGTGCAAAACAGCCGTGGTCGTCGTTGGAGGGCGCGGGCCTCCACCGGACACCGGACGGTAGCGTCGGGCCTACGATCGGGCTCAAAGGGAAACCATGGAGTTATTACAATAAACGCTAGAGGCTCAGGTGGCGCTAGTGTGCTGTTGCATTTTGAAGCAGGCAGCAAGCAGTCAGAAATTGACTTCCGGTAATGCATTTCTATGGGAAAAAGCGAGTGCATTTTCTCTCTGCGCTCGATTATAAGAGCAAATATCACGAATAATTTGTACGTACTAGGCACATTGGAACATCCCTCAGTCACGCAGACGAAATAATTGGTCAGTTACAGCATTTTTATTCGAAATTTGTGGCATGAAAAATGGTGTTAAAACCGCTTCGTACGTGTATTTATGTGAACTGTCGGACACTGTTAGCGCGAACACGGCGTCGACGCTTTCCAGCATGGGGGATATACGTGCCAAACGAACGAAGGACATGTGGAAAACCAAGAGAGACGGCAAGAACTACGCAGTAACACCAGATAAGTAACTCCTTGTGCACGCAGACGATCAAAATAAATTGAGAGCCACGTAATATAGTCAGATTTGCAATACATAAGTACGGCTTTATTCTTTCTGCTCATGAATATGTGCGAAGATGCTTGTTCTGGGTTCAAATCATCACCCGCAAGCTCCAAATCTTTGCAAATATGGAGAAGCCAGAAAACAGGTGCCCGATAAAAACTGCCCGACATAGAAAATATTAAGAAAACAAACCTTTAGTAGCCCACGTACTTTATTATTTACGTTTCGAACGTTTTTTTAACCACTCTTAAAGATGCACGACGGGGTCATTTTCATATAGTGACAGGACGGGCATATTAACAATATATAAGCACCAACGGAATGCTGGCGAACTTTGAACACACTCTACATTCCTTTCGATCGTTATTTTGCTTAGAATCGTCGCTCGTTTCTACATACCTGCCATGGAACAGAGGTTTGTCCCGGAAATAGAGCAAAGTTTAACACCGTTCGGTGGTAAAGACAAAATGCTGTAACTAAAGCAATTACACTTTCACAGTACCAATAAAGGTACATACTATCCGTTACAACCGATATGACAAAAGTTATTCATGTTATTTTCTGGCGAAGAGACAAAATTCACGCGCGTTTTCCCATAGGAATACACAGGGAGGCTGGAAATGTAGACTGCATGCTGTCTGCTTCAATTTGCAACCGGAAGTCCCGTAGACACTAGCGCCAGCTGAGCCTCTAGCGTTTATTGTAATAACTCTATGAGTGAAACGGAGCGTAAGCGCAACATCTGGCCAGAGTCTAATTTCCGACATTTTTTTATTTTATTTTTCTGGCGCAAAATGTACCTTGTTATGGACTGGAGCTCGTGCAAACTTTGGGTTCATTTATTTAAAAACAGAATCGGTCTATTTCGACAATTTGTGTGCGGACAACTAAAACGATGCTTACCGGTAAAGAAAATCTAAAAAAAAGCGAAGAGCTACAGTTTAATAGGCAATTTTTGTATACACTGATAATTACAGGGTTTCGGAGAGTTCCCTTCAAATTCGGAGGTCTTCCTTTCCCCTCTCTCTTTTAGGATAGAATGTTAAACCATAGGGCTAAGCACAACACTCGAAGCAGCGTTCCAGGCATCATATAGTAAAACACTGCGTGGCTCCACGATTATTTTGAGGAAAAAACTGAAGTCGGACTTTTTCACGGGGTCAAAAATACTTTTCATATTTGACACGCGTTCAAAGTTTTTTTTTTTTTTTCTACCTTTGCAATTACGTGTTTTATTTTCTACATTATGCGATGGTTTTTTTTGTTTTGTTTTGTTTTTTATGATTTCGCAACACTGACGGTTCCGTCCCACTCGCATCGGTCGTCCAGTTATAACTGGACGACCGATTGACGACCGGTTGACGTAGCAAGGAAGCGAGTCGGCATCATGGGTTTACCAGAGCAATCGGTACTGCTGTAAACAGCACCGATTGCTCTGGTTTTCCCATGATGCCGACTTGCGTCAACTTGCGATTCTCGGGGCGGTTCAAAAGTCAGCTCCACCGCCGTGGTGAGCCGAACGAACGCCCACGATTCCAAAGCAGTGTTTTGATTTCCGGTGCGCATCCTGCTATCGTATTTATAACGTATTTAACCGTTTTTCTTTTACCCAGAAAAGGCTTTTGACGAGGTTCACTTCGTCAAAAACCTAGGACTGAAAAACAAGGGACGAACGCCTTCTGAGAGAACAACGTAGCGACGTCATGCTTCCGCGCGTGTTTAAGTTCGCTGCACTTTTTTTTTTTTTTTTTTACTTTCTCCGCGAGTTCGCAAGTGTTTCTCAGCGGATCCGCCGGTCGTCTCGCAGCACGACCGCGCGGCTCACGGTTCATCGAGAAGCAGAGACCAGGGACTCCTCCAGATGGGAGCGAACGTGAACGGTGTAACTTTTCCGGAACAAACGAGTTGCACGCTCGCAGCTGCGCATTGAGGTCGGGCGCTCGGGGTGAAGGCAACGAGCTGTTCACCGCCGATCTAGGCGAGCTAGATTTTGTTTGCCCGTCGTCCGCCACTACCTGCACGGGCGAACGGCCGGCGCGGAGCACGAGCAATATAGTAAAAATATGGCTCCGATTTACGACTGGCTCCGAAGTTCGTACCACGTTCGAAACATTCAAAAGTATTTTGTGTACACCCTATTTGCTGATGTTGTTATGCGTTGGTTTGCACTCGAGTTATCAGTGCTTGCAAGTGCGTCATTTGTGTGCAGATGAAGTCGCTGACGCAGCTACGCCTTAAAGGATGCTGAACCAATCATTTCAGTGCCCATATTAAGTGGCGCACGATCTTTCCACGAGTCAGCAGCCGACGTTGGGGGATCGGTGGCCGAGTGGTCTGCGCACACCAGCTCGGAGCACGTGGGGCGAAAGCTCGCGCTGCAAAACCCAGGGATCCTGGATTCGATCCCCACCTCTGCCCGTTTCGAACTGGATGAGCATCGTACCGCCGTGCGGTCGTGTACCACTACTGCGTTTTGCACGTTAAAGACCCCAGGCTGGCGGTTGTACTGCACTGGCTAAATTGATCATCTACAGCTGGGAGGGAAGACAAGTCGCCATTTAATGCAGACTAAGTTCTAGGCTGTAGAAACATACACACAACCCTAATTTTTAAGCAGCAGCCGACGTGCGTGAGCACACGCGACGAAATTGACGTTTTATTCATCCATTCACGCTTAAGATGACAGTGAAATGTATGGGCTCCGGGGGAAAGGAGAATAAAGACAGGCTTTTCATCTCCACGATGGGGTCTGAAGTAAAAGGTAGGCGAGTAATTGGTGTAACAAGCACGTAGCCTTAACCTGTGAAGATGAAAAGTCCGTCTTTATTCTCATTTTGCCCGGAGTCCGTACATTTCACTGTCGTGAATGAGGACTATGACGTCAATTTCGTGGCGTGTGCTCGCGCACACCGGTGGCTGCTGGCTCGTGAAAATATTGTGCGCCACTTATTATAAACACTAAAATGTTTGGTTCAGTATCTCTTTAACATCATGTATTGGCTTTGGCGGCGTTTTTCGCATGTTTTTCGCATGGAATTTTTCCGACGAATACGCACCGGCGTGTTCGCAATAGATTCTTGCAGCGCGAATTTTGCTGTTAATCTTCGCTCCACTGAGTTCAGCCTTTAGGTGCGAGTCTGCTAATGACTAGCGTCAGATTATGCACAAGTCACTGTCGTGGGTAGAAAATAGCTTCTGACCGTGGTGCCATTTTCAGCGCTTGTACGTACGGCGCGTGCTTTGCTCACTTTGGGAATCGACGAACACGTTTGTGCTGAGCAGTGAAGATCGCATGCTGAGCTGTGTCCCCCCCTCCTGTTCCGTCGCCACTGGACACTGCATCAAGCTCGTTCCTGAACAGCGAATGCCGCAAATTACAAATACAGTCGTCTGAGTAAAGTAAAACACTGTTCCAGAAGCACATACGCGGCTTCACGCACATTGCACTCGCAAAACACATCCACACGGCATCAGTTCTTGATCGGTATCCAAACGTGCGAAAGCACAGAGACGCAGCACTTCGGCGTGCCAAGGAAGCCTTGATCACGCCGCGAGGCCGGCAAAACTTATTTTCGACGAGTTGTGCCTTTTTTCTGCGGCCCTGCGCTTTCTTAAAAATTTTCACGTGTTCTCAACGGCAAGATTCACCGCTGACACAGGGTTTTAAAAAGATTTTTCGGCGAATGACGACGAATGAGTAGAAAACGTGTCTTCAGCACGCTGCCGCCAGCCTCTGCAACGCTAGCAAAAAACGTTATTTCTATTCTGGTGAAGAAGGAAGAGCAGCGGACCTTTAGTTTCTGTTCTCGGCGATGGCTTTCTAGGCGAGCGATCTGCTCTCTTTTCGCAAGGGAATCTGAAGCGCTCGACGAAGTGGAACTTGAGCCGATAGCGGCCTCGCGGCGGTTGCGGAACCATTCGCGCTGCTGCGCACGTCGCCGTCGCTCATAGATGATGACACCGAACTCTGGACAGCTACCGCTATTTATGAGCGACGGCGGCAACCAGCCGGTTGTCTGGTTGCCGCCGTCGCACATAGATGGCGGTAGCTGTCCAGAGTTCGGTGTCATCATTTCTTTGCTGGTGGACACGATACTGTGGAAACTAGCCCTTAACAGCTCCGCTGTAAAACACGATTTCGCTCCACGTAAGATGGCCGTCCGGTGGCCGCACTCGCAGAGCGGGAAAGCGCGACCATAGAGATCAGTGGTTGAGGTCAACCTGTATGTCCGACCCCTTTGGGCACAGCACTCCCCGTATTCCGGGTTTATTTTTCCCCATTAATTAGACACACCGCGCCTTTAGTAATCACACGCATATTAACGCTTATAATTTTTTTTTTACATATATCTGTGGACAAAAGAAATCAATTAGAGCGCAGCTCTTGAGGAGGAGGAGGGGAGGGTATGTCCCTCCTCCCCCTGCCGTCCTCCTGTCCTGCTAAATTTGCCGCTAAATCTAGCGAAAATTTTCTTCGATAAATTTAACGGGAAATTTTAGTAAGCGCGATTGCGCCCGGTTGCATTCCCATAATGCAACGCGCACGGTTACGGCGAAAGCGACGCCGACGCCGCTCAACCCGGAAATGGGCGCCTAAGACCTGCGCTATAATATATTTTGAGCCACATGGCTATTTGGCACCGCAACAGAAACATCAACAGGATAACAGCAAACCCTTCATGAGCCCGTAACTCCGTCGAGCTACTGGCTCATGAAAACTATACTCTCGGAAGCCGACCGTGCGTTACAATACCGTCGTCGTGCTTGGGCTCGCCGGTGACTTTTATGCATACCCGCTTTTTCTGCAGCGACTCGGCGTTCTTTGTAGACACTCGAATCTCACAAACACAGGAAAGGACACGCAAAAGGAACCGATTGAATATTCCGAGTCGAACCTCCCAAAACTACGGCGGCCGTCACCGCCCCTGCATGTGATGACAGTCGGCCTCTGCTCATTGACTGCAGTTTCGTGGTTTGTTTTCTTTAATCGTAGGAATAATATATTAACCTGAAACTCCTAACCCCAGAGATATTAATCATGATGCTGAAACCATGGGAATCCGAAGAAAACTTGAACATCTTACTTGTCTCAGGGTTTAGATTATGATGTTTCCTAATCAGCTCGCCTGCATACCTTCTTTCCTTGCAATACCATATATTGCTTTACTTATAAAACGCTATGTTATACAAACGGGTGAGTTTAGAATGATATTTTGTAACCGTTGTAACACTTTGAATACGGTACTACGATGTGGCTCCGACCTTCGCGACGGGCGCGACGCCGCGACGCGCGACAACCGGGGCGGTGGGAACGGGAGACCGGGATCGCTTTTCTAGTTGGAGCGTACAGTTTCTTGTTGAGGGAGAGGCCGCCATACCCTTCTCCATTGTTTTTTCTTTCTTTTCTGTCTTCTCTCTTCAAAGTTTGCTTTCTCTCTGGTTCTCGTGTGTTGCTGCTCTTTGCTCTTCCACCTCTTCTCTTTTGAAACCTCCTTACCACTATACTTCGTTTTACCTTATGGTGGACCGCAGCCGACCCAACGAGCCATCGGAACCAATCCAAAGCAGTGTGAGTGTCACTTGACCTTTGGGACAGGCGCGACGACGTGTGTTGCCACATGATTGTTCGCGTCCCTGGATTGGTTGAGTAACGTCCGCTGGTGTCCGTCTCAATGTGAAACGGAGTCTAGAGACTCGCGGCCTGCGCTGCGCATGCGTGCTGGTGCACTCTCGGGATCCCCGGTCGGATTCAAACCGAAACTATGAACGGCGTTGTTGGCATTTCGGAACAAGTGAAAGTGCAGGTTCTCCGAAACGCGAGCCAAACATGTCGGCTAGCGTTACTGCGGACGGTGCCCTTGAAGGGATACGCTTCTACATGGAACAAGCGAGACAACTGAGCTTCGACAGAGCCAAAAGTATCCTTGCGATGGAACTTTCAAGTGACTGTGGGTTCCGGAGAGCATGGGAAACGGCTCAGCCGCTCTACCCGGGAAAACGTTTGGTCGGGGGAGCCGCGATGGAGGAAGAATGTTACCTGGCGATCATCTCTTACACTCTGGAGAGGCCCAACGTATGTAAACATTTCAATGCCTTATGTCGTGAAGCTCGAGCTACTCGATCGAGTTGGGAGGCCTTCCCGTTCAAGAGCCTCTGGTTCTTCCTTATCAGGGCATTCGAGAAACTGCCACCGTATTCGGCAGAGAGTCTGTTTCGTGGAGTGAAGACATTCCACAGCAACCTGGACGGCTCGGTTACTTTTGGGCAATTCGTCTCGGCGAGTGAGTCTGAATATGTTGCATCCAAGTTCGGGGGTCCTTGCGGTCATGTCCTGACGCTCGACGGCGTGCCGGCAGAACTCGTGAGAAATATCAATTCGTACTCGTACTACGGGCTTCATTGCGAAGTGCTCATCTGGCCGTTTTGTAACTTCAAGCTTGTCTCTGAAAAAGAAGGTAAAAAGCTCAAGTTCGTTTCAGCAATGCCTTGGATCGAACGGGGGTCACGGACGTAGCTGATGACCACGTCGCTCGTAGGTGCCGCACCAGGGACCCCATAAAAAGCGTCGCCGCCAAAGGCTGCCAAGACTACCTTCAATGATCCAGAGATGCCCGAGGTCTCAAATGCATCTTACAGCTCGGAGGTCCCACCGATACCTTTTATTCTTTTATTTTTGTGCAAAAGATTATGCAGTTTAACGTAATCATCGGTTTCAATGATGCTTTGCTTGAGCTACCCGTTACATCTTCCAGGATGCAGCCTTCTCTCCCTCACAGACTGCCTATTGTGTGCCTCGAGGAGTCAGTAAACCGAGTGTCGTCATCGACGAACTATGAAGGCCAAGGCACCCTCAGAAATTGAGCATGTGACAGAATCAGAGCCTATTTTACTGAGTCGTGCTATCTCTGAGACATTACCAGCACCTTCAAAACAAGGTGAGCCGAAGATCATCATGGCTACTATGACAAAGCTACCAGAGGTGACCTCAGCTCTGAACGTGCAGGATTCACTGAAAATGTGCACCAGTACTTTAGGGAAACAAAGTTCAAGCCTGGAAGTTTATGCTGCGCGTGGGTATCTCAGTGCTCACAACTTATGGGCTCTGTTTCCTCAAGTCAACCAAGCGATACTAAACAAGTTGAAGCCAATTGTGACTCTTGGACTTTATCAGAGATCCAAGGAACCTTGCTCCATTATGTGTCTACCATCCGAAACTGACCAGGTAGTGGAAGAAGTCAAGGAGCCTGTTGTGACTGTCAATACTTTTCAGACACCTGGTACAGCATGCAGTACAGAAGCTCCACTGCCACCAAAGGAGGTGGTTATGCCAAAGGTCTTGAAAACTGCTGCAGCCATAGATCTGCCTGAGTCACCTGATGCTGCTTTTATGGCAGATCCACTGCAGTCACAAAGAATTCAGGTAATGCTGAGGGTAAGGAGCACCTGTGAAGCAGTGGCTTTTTCCCAAGCGTCTAACACATATAGAACCACAGAATTTTAACTACCAAAAAGCAAACGGACACTGAAAGAGACTAGTAAGTCTAGTAATGTCATTGAGGCATCTGGGGACTACTTGAGACGTCCAACAACACAAGACCTCCACTGCCACAAGGCAACTAAGTGGAGGCCAATTCTGTGTCCAAGCCACCTGGAGCATCCTCCAATGCAGCCACGAAGTGATCAGACAATGCCGAAAAGTTCAGAGCTCAGTGTGATGATTGGTGTGTCTGAAGCACTGAAGTGCCCCCCCCCCCAGATCACTACAGGATATCCACTGCCACCAAGTGAGCATATCTTAAACTTGATGAGGATCAGTGTGCCCTTCAATATGTCGCCCAACCTCACAGAATGTGTGGCATCACAAGTCTGTCAAGCGACACAGGACATAATGCCAGATGTGATTGTTGGGCCCTTAGAGACACCCAAGACACTCGACGCCATGATCTCTCAACATCTGCAAAGAAACTGGCTGGTGCCTGAAATCATGAAGCCTTGTCTGGTAATTGAGGTTTCTGGGACACCAGAGGCATCTTGCAGCTTGGAAACTCCAGTGCCCTATGATTACTTAGTGATGTGCAAGATCCCGAAGCCGATTAGGGGTTCCGATGTACAGCCCGAGTCACCCCATAGAGCCTTCACTTCCCCAAGCCAGTGACGTGATACCGAGTGCTTTGACTGTTGGAGAATTGTCTAATATGTGTAGTACTTATAGGCTGTGGTGTCCACGGCTGCAAACCAACCAGACTAAGATGAACAATCTGAAGATATGTGTGACCCTCACTGCTGTGCCTAAAGATCATGCACTTTCTCACTTGAGTATGAACAATGTTTTGAACTTGATCAATGTGCTGCTCAGACCTGAAATGGTGAAGTTGTAAGTCGGCGATCCAAAGATGTTATCCGGTTGCCAGCAGATACATAGGCAGATATCATTTCACTGCGATGCCTCCAGCAATGATGTGGCCTTTTGGCAGTGTCATTACTGATGAGTTTATGAGCAATTCTGTCACTCTGACGCCAACCGAGAAACTGATCTGTGGCAACAGTCAGTTAAAAACGCTGCAGGCGGGTGGGATTGCTCTACTGATTGTTTTCTGCATCGTCACGGCATGTGCCGTGGCAGTAATATTTGTGTCCTTTCTAAGTAGCTGGAATTCACCCATCACTGTAATGTTGCTTTGCATTTTATGTAGTACCCTTGCCTTGGAAATTGTTTTACACGTAACTGTTCGTGTCAGGGTAGGTTGCTACCGACAAAGTTGAGAATTGTATTCACCTTGTTTAATAAGTTTCAGGAACGTTTAGTACATTTGATCGTGAAAATGGCATTATTTGCATACTTCAAGCTGATTGTTTTTTAGCATTTGAGTTTCAACACGAATAAAACGTTTAGAAAATGTAGCGTCCCCATGTGGTTATTAACTATACTCTCTTTCACCTCAAGGATCGTAGAAAAAAGTCCGGCTCCTGGCGGAGCAATGCAAATTTCCCCCTTTATGTAGGGAATTAAGATATATGTTCGTACGTACATTTTATATTAGACAGATGTTATATTATCAACACGTACACACTTCAAACGCCATGAGCATCGCTTCTCACTCCGACAACCAGGTCTTGTAAGAACTACTCGCGGCGTATGAACAATGCGTAAAACATACTTTTTTCTGTAGTTATGTAGACAGTTGGGCGAGTTGGTATAGATTTGAACATAGTTAAAGTTTCGCACAAAAGAACAGGCACAGAGAAGAGGAACACGTAGACGACAGACAAGCGCAACTCATGTAGTGACGAAAGATGAAAAGAGAGGTACGCTGTAAAAAATGACCGTGAAATAATAGCCACCTGACCGTGGAAATCACGGCGCGACCACCGTAAAAAAAAATAAATACGGTATGTTGACAGTGTCTCGAGTGCAAAGGGAAGGGAGAGAAGGCACAGAGACGAAAAAAATGAAACGGAACACCGCGAGCGACTAGGCGCCACGTTGCACAAGTCACGCACCGCGCGCATGTGATGTGCTGGGCGCCTTCTGCGTCTGCTTTCTCGCAACTCTTGGCTGCTCCTTGTCGCTTTTCTTTCTCTCCCCTTTTTACTCGCGTTTGCGTGGTTCCCGCTTGGCAGCGGCGGCGCAGCTAGAAAACAGAAAGTGAAGTTTGCAGAAAGGAATACCTGGGAATACACCGTTGCGGCTGAGGCGCCGCAGTACTCGAGGCGTTTGGTGGGCCCGAACGTAAACGGACGTAACGTGAGTATCATTTTGAATGTCAAGGTGGCAAGCACGATCCGAATCTGAGAACAGTTATGTCTGTAGCCCGCAAGATCGAGAAGAAGAAAAAAAAGCGCCGACACCGACGAACCGCGAGCACGCGCATACTGACGGAGTTCATCTCGGGCCGGTTTTTGTTCGCGCTCTTTTTCGGGAAGAAAGCACAGGCGATTGGGACCCAGCAAAGATAGCCTCGGATTAATGCTGCACGTTCTCGCGATTTGTCGGTCTTGGCTCCCTTTCTCTCGCTTTAGTGAGGCGACGGCTTGAACAACCATGTTAGTTTGCCGCGTTTCTTCAAAGGGTTCAACTACGTTGGTCGAGTATGCTCAATTGCTCATCATTAGGGAGTTTTAGTATAACGTACGCAATTTTAGCGCACGCTAGCGCTAAATTTAGCGCTTGTATTACCGCACGCGACGCAAGAGAGTTTTAGAAGCGTTTCTCCGTCGCGACGCAAAAGCCCAAGCATATCGCGCTTGCGTTTCTTCTCCGCTACGTTATCCCTGAAGAAAACGCCGCACCTGCGCATGCCCGCCGCCAGCCTTATCTGCATAGTTCAAGGTCTTGTGGGGGATTACGGAGCGCTATCCGGGTGCTTAGCGGGCTGCGGAAACGGTCTACTACAATTCCCCACAGTCACAATTTTTATTTCACACACAAATGCTGTAACTTTAGAAAAAATAAGTTTTTTGGTCCAGAGTACAATTTTAGATTTGTTTAAACATGAGAATGCGACGCGAGCGGCTGACCGGTCGTGTCTGCTTACGTCGCCTAGACAAGAGAGGTCTCGTGTGCTGACCTTCGCACATCGTACCTTCGCCGAGAAATGTTCGCGCGTCGCAAGCATCAAGTTGCCGGTGATCGTTGCCAAACCGAGTACAATGTCGTCCCGTATTGAAAATCGCAGTCGCGAGGATGCCGCCGACGTCGCACTCACGACGCCGCCACGTCGCCAAAGCAGCCGCCGACATAATCCTGGAAGCTGCCATTTTTTTAACTCTGCTCGTCTTGGCTTTAGCCGACTTCTCATCACGAATCCTCCTTGGAGAAGCGCAAAGACTCTTTGCGTACGCACGCTATTTCCGAGAAATAGCGCACGCTAAATTGCGCACGCAAAGCGCAAACCCTTGTTTGCGTTCGGAGCATGCGCAATGGCGACGACGCTATTCTTTGCGTGCGCAAAAGCTTTAGCGTGCGCTATTCTAAAAACTCCCTGTTAGGGAGTTTTAGATTAACGTACGTAATTTTAGCGCACACTAGCGCTAAAATTCAGTGCGTGTGTTAGCGCACGCTACGCGAGAGAGTTTTAGAATCAGTAACGCTTATACGCACTACGTCGTGCGCTTCTGGCCGGAAATGGCGCTACGCACTGCACGGACAGCTGGGCCATTTGGGTCACCCTTTTCGGACACAGCGGTATCACTGGTGAGACTGTGCAAGGTGGAGCTGTGCGAAGGTGGAACGCATTTATTTGCTATTGTTGCCGAGAGTGCGCGATGGTACCAGCGCGCACCTCGAGGCGACGAGGATGTCGAGTGCCAACGCTGTCGGGAAGATGACCTTGGTCGTTTGGCCTGCTGGAATGCGATCGGTGAGGCGGCGATCTGCGTAGTAGAGAGTCGTCCAATCTCATGGTGGAACTCCTCGCGAAGGCTGTTGATGTCACATGCGAGCGTCACCGCGCCGGCCGGATGAGTCGTCGGAAGCGGTAGAGTGCATCAAGCTGGTGGCAGTATGATGGTGCATAAGGCTTGTGTAAATTTTTATTTTCCACCAGCTTATCACTTAAGACTTTTCCTTATTTTTATTATTATCTTTTTTCGTGGTCAATTTTTCTTTAATTTGACTTTTTCTTACTTCTCTACTCTATTTTTCTTTCTTCTCTTCTTTCTGTGATATTAGTCTCAATTTTTTTATCTTTGGCTTCCCTCTATCCTCTCATAAAACGTCAGTTGTAAGTGGCACTCTGTCCCTGTCTCTTCCTTCTTTCCTGTGTTCGTCTTTATGCGCTCACTTTGTGCCAGGGGCGCATCCAGAACTCCGTTTGGAGGGTGCGGGCAAATTTGTAAGGATACTATTCACCCATTCTTTCGTGTGCACCGGGGGAGCCATGGAAAATTGCCCTCCAGCGAGAAGGGGGAGGGGGAGGTCGACTTTGTTTGGGGGGGGGGGGGGGGTGAGGGGAACGGCCGCCCTGTCGCCCCCCCCCCCGGATCCGGGGTCACTGTCATTTCGGCCGATAGTCGCATTACGGCCGAGAGTGCATTACGGCCGAGGGGAGTGGAAGGGCCGGGAGTGGCTTTGAGGCCGAATAGGGCATAGCGGCCGAGAACTGCATTAAGGCCGATAGTCTCTGAATGGGCTAGTGTGGCCGCCTTCTCGGGGGCCGCGTTGTGGTTGATGACCTTAGTTACCACCAAATACGATAGATGGCGCCACATTATTCTTTTATTTGTCAGTGCACATTGTATCTCTCGGTGACGGCAAATACTGCGTTTTCGGTTTTATTGCTTCATCCTTTACAATTAAATAAACATGTCGCACTTTGACCGCTTCGACTAGCTTTTTCTTTTTGCTACACTCCGTGTCAACATTTTTTAGCAAAGGGCGAAGGCTATGCCCTTGTGAGCCAATTAGGTAGACGGAACGAAGCACGTGACACTTCTTTAAGGCAAGAATGCACTCCGATAGTGAGTTATTTGTCATGTTCTGACATTCTGATTGACTGGCACTGCAGTAAGTTTTGCTGTTTGCCAAGGTATATGCTGGCTTTGCTCTGACGGCGGCCATCTTGTGTGGCAGTTTTGTACGTTTAATTTTTAGCAACTCATAACTAAGTACACAACAGTTATTACGCAAGCTCTTTCGTAGCACCTATGGGTAAATTATATGACAAAACTCAGTAGTTACAGCAAAAATACTGCTTAAATTCAAATGCCCAATACCGTCGGCAAAAAGAAAAGAAAAAAAAGATTCATGCTGAAACTGTTGTTAGGCTACGCTGATTCTTGACCAGATAGGGTAGCATTCGGAGTGGAACCGGACATTTCATCGAATGCCATTTCATCGAAGCCGCTTGTCGAACGCGGATTCATCGAACGCCGTTTCATCGAAGCCGTTTAATTGAAGCCGTCTCATCGAACGCCCTTCCATCGGATGTCTTTGAAGCAGAGTTCGATAGTTCCATGTTGCCAGCGATTTCTTTTAATGGCTGGAAAAAATACAGCTGACTCCACCTAAATTTCTTGGCCAATTGCTTTGGGCACTCGACCAAACTGCTGCCAGATGCTAAAGAGGGACGCAACTTCAGCTATGCAATAATGACCACGCGTGATATTTTCTATGCTTCCCTGCTTGCAAAACTTAATATTTTAATACTTAATACTAATTTTAATACTAATACTTTAAAACTTAATATAACACACGGCCCACGTGTTTTTTTTTTCTCCATATTTCCTATACTTCGTTTCAGCTTTGGTCCGAGCGCGGCCGATGTTATGAGCCCAAGGGCCAATCAAACAGCGCAAAAAGCGCAGCGTCATGGCGTGCTTTCTGCCCTTGATAGGACAAGCCGGCGGAGGAGCATAGCACAAGCCGGCTGGTCCTATCAACTGCAAAGAGCACGCCATGACGTTGTGCCTCGTTCGCTGTTTGATTGGCCCGTCGCTCATAACATCGGCCGCGCTCGGGCGGAAGCTGAAACGAAGTATGGTATGTGTTTTTTTCAACGTTTCGTTGTAAAAAATATAAAATTATAAAATCAACCTCACTCATCGTTTTCGTAGCCGCCCGGTAGAATCAGAGACATAACTAATTTAGTTAAAGTGCTGAAAATTGAAAAGACACAATAAATGTTTAACTGAACTCTAAAAGCCGATGATTAAAATATAGGAATGTTACACCAGAAAGGCGCCCTAAACTCATAGCATTTACCTGGTAAATACGTGTGCGTGTGTGTAGATAATTCAGATATGCAGATGAAGGAACTACTGTTCAAACAAATAAGAAATGATAGCGCAGAAAAGCAGATAGATAAATGAAAAATGCGAATAGGCAAGGCCGGTGTACCGACTGCTGCCGGCCGTGAAGGTGTGAAAACAACCCCAAACCGCAGTATTTGCAGTCACCCACAGATACACTCTTAAAAATGTCATAAGTCTACTTTCCCAGCAGAATACTGTAACAACTTCTATTCACTTTGAATTTGCTTCAAACATGCCTAACGAAGAGGTACTGGTTTTTGTGCGAACGATGCTCGCATCGATCACAAGGAATAGCTAGCTCTCATTTCCGTTCAAATGGAGTCCTAGCAGTCTGAAGCAGATGTCAAAGTTTCAGGAGCAGATCGTTCTGAAAATTTCAGCGAGAAAATATTGGGCCCATTTCTTG
Organism: Ixodes ricinus; assembly: GCA_037355805.1. Lineage (NCBI taxonomy): Eukaryota > Metazoa > Arthropoda > Arachnida > Ixodida > Ixodidae > Ixodes > Ixodes ricinus. The sequence continues at coordinate 1,778 of JAZHYW010055128.1, read as the reverse complement.
CCCGTTTTCAGTGAGTGGTGCCATTCAGCTGCATGTATTATAGGAGGGTCCATCGTACGCTTGATCATTGAAAATTTCCGAACATTGGTTATAACTTTAATAAGATAACGGTTAGTTCTGGAACTTTTGCCATGTGGTTCAGATCATGCTAGGGTTTTTTTTTTCTTTTTATTGCAAAGATAGACTATGCGTCATAGTTTATCTTTACAATGTAAAAAAAAAACTTTTTTTTTGGAGGGGGGGCATTTGTAGCATATACATGTATACACACACATTAGTTTCTCTAAAGATCTCAATATTTATTAGTTCCAGTCCAGGAAACTGCCATGTATGTCTTCAAACATGTTCAAGATAACTCCTTGCAGACACTTCACCCTAAATTTATATTTCATTTCCTGCAAGCCAAGGCTAGCAGAGAAAAAGGCAGCCCTGCCTAGCAAGTCCTTTGCTTTAGGATAACATTACAATACTGCTTGTTTGTCCCTAAGTTCTAATCGTTTCACTTGTGTTCGGTGTAGTCTCTACAAGGATAGAGCCCACTAACAATACTAATAATAGGTGATTCAAGGAGATGTTAGGCTCTTTAAATGATTGCGTCATTCGCGCATTTATCAAGGCTATTTATTTTGTGCAGCGCGTTCATAGATGCTGCATTTTTTTTAATTTGCGTTTGTTTTTCTGAGGAAAAGAGCAATAGCCCTGCGGAAACGCAGCGACGCCACCGGTCTTCAAACAACACGGCGCCGTTTCGCACGGGAGACAAGAGATGGCGCAACGAACGCCGCCAACGAACGAGCATACGGCGCCGAGAGCCGGCACTTTAGCAGACGATCCTTTCGACTCAAAAGCGGCTCGCGTTCCGCAGGCGGCGACAGTCGCAGAAACAAAAACAGGCGCGGTAACAACAAGGAACTGCAGTTCCTTGTCTGCTAAACACGCCGGCTCTCGGCGTCGTCTGCTCGTTCGTTGGCGGCAGTTGGCGTCGCGACCGCTTGCGCCATCTCTTGTCTCCCGTGCGAAACGGCGCCGTGTTGTTTGCAGACCGGTGGCGTCGCTGCGTTTCCATAGGAGCTAAGCCTTTTTCTTTCTTTACTTTTTCCTCAGGTAAGTTCGCTCTTTGCAAATTTTACCAAAAAAAATGCACCATCTGTGGGCAACGCTGCACAAAGTCGTAGCGCGATAGGTTAAGAAACCGAATTTTCCGGTCGATTTAAAGAGCCTGCCGTCTCCTTGAATACCCTGTACTTTACTTTTAGTTCACTAAGTAACTATAGCAATATTTTACTGTACAAAATTATTGACTCTCATATGTGCCAGGAAAAGTATCTATTTCAACAAATTTCCTGGCCAGGAGGCAGCTGGAATACAAGTTTCACCATTCAACGTAGAATCTTGTAAATTATTTAGTAATGGATTTGGATTTTTCTTTATTTATACCACCAAAGATTGTTAACATGTTTATAAAAACTTTCTTTACATTTGTTTTCACATATGTATAAAAGTTCTTGAACATTGCCCATTATATAGTGTATGCAGAAAGTCCTTTCCATACATGTGCAGAATATATATCTGTGTTTCTAAAACTGTACGATCTTTTCTATGCCCACAGGAGTACGCATTAAAATTCGATCCAGAATTCAATAACTACTGAAGAACAGTGTTAGCCTTTTTGTTTCATGTAGGTGTGCACGGATGAGCACACTCCTAAAACTAATGGCTGAACCGGTATTAAAAATTGTGAGACTATGAGCTGCCAAAAAGCCTGTTCACACAGTGCC
>JAZHYW010055124.1:0-116930 GCA_037355805.1 Ixodes ricinus | reverse complement strand
GTAACGTGCGCGGATTTCGACGGTGTGTATGTGCGCGTGCCGGGTCATCTTCATGCCGCGTTGTGCACGCGACGAACTGTGTGCGCGCGCGTCATCTTCGGGCGCGTGCCACGCGCCCAGCAACAAAGAAGACAAAGAGAAGGAAGGCGGAGAACAAGAAAATGGAGTGTGTTCGAGCGGGCAGACCAGCGTGTGGAAGGGAACCGCCGGGCGTCCAGACCCGGGTTCTTCAAGGCTTCCACCTGGCCTGACCTCCGTTCCGCAAGGCCTTCACCCGAGTTGAAGGCAGGCACGTGTGGGCACACAGACCACAGATAGACTGCCGTAACAAGAGTAGAACTCATTTAGGTAGTGGCGCATGCAGCTTTATGTTTGTTGAAGCCTGCGTCGAGAACGACGAAATATGCAAGGAAACATTAAATATAAAAAATGCTGCACGCAGAGTGAAATACAAACATTGCAGGGACACGCACAAAGTTGAAGACGTTAACGCTACGAGATACATATACTTACAAACTACACTGGAAGAGACAGAAATACTTAAACCTAAAAAACGAGAGATTGAATGACGTCAACGCCGTAGTAAGGCAATGCGAAGGGAAAGCACCCGAAAACAAAACAACCTGTAATCCTCCTATAAGCAGCTAAGGACGCTTTTGTGATCGAGGTTCTAAAGCACCGGCGACGTACGCCACATAAAGCTGGTTAAACAAAATTTTCGCTCCTAGCGAATGCATGAACAACTCGCAACCACTCTTCTACCTCTACAGGGAAAACGAAGGTTGCGGGTCAAAAGCCTAGGCCAGAGGTTTCAAACATGCGGACCACGGGTCGCATGCGGACCGCGACTCGCTGGGACGCGGCCCGGCAGGCAACCGGCAACGAGTCCCGGTTCTCAGTGTCTCGAGCACTAGAAATGGCTTGCGCTATGGTGATCTCACCTCCTCAAATCATTTCAGCTAAAAAGTAGCTATAATTTTTGAACGTATTCACATAGCTTATAATTATCTGTTTTTTTTAGCATCTCTTGCTATTCGTAATGTACAGCAATTCCTGTTATTGTGCTGCACACCCAAGGCTTTTCTTTGAATGATGCATCTCGGCTGCGAGAACTCATGATCAGCAAGAGGAACTGCTAAAGATGAAGCGCTAGGAGCCTAGGATTCTCACCTTAAAAAAAAAGCACGTATTTGTTCGCAGTGCTCTAATCAAAATCACCAGTGAAAGCAAGAATCCGTCATATTAATTGATTATTTACGATACATGTGCTGAGCTTGGCTATTTCCTGAGTCAATTCATAAACGGAAACGACAGAGTACTCTGCTGAATTGTCCCATTATAAATGCCCGCACGTTGGCGGGGTGGTGTAATTTGACTTCTTTTTATTGCATCATGTCAGGGCTCAAAGTAGTCGTATGAACAAAGGAACTTTAAAAATGTCACGGCAAAAGCTTTTCGTGGGTTCAAAAAAAGCATTGAGCACGAGGTCTATTATCTTCCATATTTGTTAACCCCCCCCCCTCCCCCCCCCCCCTCTATCTCACGTTGGTCCTCGGCCTTTCCGGTGTACGGTATGTGTCCCCCACATTAACACTTTGCTGCCGGTTGTCGCTAATTCGAGACATACCGGCAGAACGCTCCCGGCGCCGCAGCGAAGTCTTGGTACGCCCAAATGCCGGTTGTCGTGTATTCGCCACAAACCCAGTTTTTCACCACGGACGCGTAGCGCCATCTAGGGCAGTGGTACAAAGTTATAACCAGTTTCGTCCGCCGCTTTACGAAAGAAGCGAACACGTGCCACGGACCTTATTTCCTCAATTTCTTCTGGAAAACAAAGGTGAGTTCCGGTCTAAAACAAAATGCTTTTCTTTGCTCACATCCTAGAGATTACCCAAACCATATTGCAACTTCACGATACGTGTTCTTTATGATGGCCGGCCCACCGTTGATGTTTAGAACCGCTTAATCACCGTTGACACATCATCTCACACAATGCGCGGAGACAAAAGCCATTTCGCCGGGAAATGCGGTGAAGTCGCCAAGTTCTTAGCCAAGGACATCCTCCTCCGTCACGGCGCTTAATAAGTCTTGATTACATACACCGGGTCGTCGATCATGTCACAGCTGACGCAGAATATCCTTTGTTTCAGACACACCAGCCATGGTCGAACAACTGCTTATCATCCACAGACCAACGGGCTCACGGAGCGTCTCAATGAGACGATCGTCGACATGACTCCCGTCGACGTCTAAGAAAAGACGTGAAACAAATTATTGCCGTACTTCACTTTTGCTTAAGACACTGCTGTTCAAGACACCACCGGGGTTACACCCATTTGAGCTGCTGGAAGGCAGAAAGGTGATGATAATGCTCAACCTAATGCTACCCCATGTGCGAATATATGATGGTAGTGACGATGCCCACCTGGTAAGTCAGAGAGCACAGAGTTACTCCAGTTTTCCCGCTTCGGATCCGCGATCAACAATCTGTCGAATCTTGTGGGTAGACCGTTCGGCACCACGATGTCCACTTCCAGCCAGGAGACAGTATTGCTGTGGACACCGATTCGTAGCCACGCTCTCAGTGAGAAACTGTACATATAGTGATACTTCGGACCCTACAAGATCATTCGACGTTTCGGAGATCTCAACTACGGAAGTTCTTTCCGACGGAACGCGGCCACCTGCAAGATGACAGTTACGATCCGAGGTGGTGCACGTCGTCACCTGAAGCCTTACCACGATTAAAAGAGCTGCGCATAGACTGGGAACTGTAAATTCTTATTATGGCGTTTCATATATATATATATTTTTTTTTTTGTGAATAAGCTGCATTAGGTCGATGAGTGTTTTAAAGGGGGAGTAGGCTGCGTGCGTCGCCTAGTGGCAACGCACCCGACCGCAAGCAGAGCCCCAGTTTATATATTACTTTCTTTCGTTTTTTCATTGGTATCGTAAAATTAGTTTCTACAATGTCCGAGAAGCTTCTACATATAATTTTCGAAGTCCTACATTCTAGTTCCAATGTTGGCGAAACCCGTGCGTTTACAAAAGGCGCTCTCCGTGGCTTTTCGAGGTCAGTCCTTCGCCAGCGCTCAACCCTGCTACTGCACCGACATTCACATTCATCTATGTCGCCTGTGATTATTCTTACTTTTATTTGGGGCACAAGTTTGCCCCATTAAAATTTACTTTTTCCAGTTATTCGCCACCTCATTTTTTGTCATTCGTGAAAATATCTGCAGTGTACGTATACTGAGAATCTACCGTTCCCCGTTGAAAAAAATTATATGAATCTATATAAGAACTGACATGAAATATCCAAAAACTGATATGCGACATATGAAACTGATATGAAATATCCAAAAACTGAAATGCGACATGCGAAACTGATATGCGATATATGAAACTGATATGAAATACCCAAAAACTGATATGCGACATATAAGAACTGATATGCAACATTTGCCAACTGATATGAATGTGTCTAATTAACATATCAGAAGTAAATTCATATATTATTTTTCAGTATATGACGTGCCACGCGGGAAGACAAACACGTGGCTTGGAACCACGGATGAGCGGCTTGATTTAATGGCTTTCAAATAACTACGGCATTAGCGTTTACTTTTTGTTAAGAGATTCATCCTCTCAGCCATTCAGAACACTCTCAGAGGTATGACATTACTAAAAAAATCCAACATTTTGAGAATATTATGTATTGCTTAGATGGTCACCGAAAAACTCCGTACTTCTACAAAACGACCTACATAAAAGGCGGAAACGCAGAGCTCAAAAGTAGTTATTGGGTGAAGCTGTTGTATTAATGTTTGCTGTGCCGTGTATGTGTATATGCGCTCAGTGTATATGTTCAGTTGATGCTAGTGGTATGCGTATTGCGTCTACATGGTAGGCGTGAGTAACAAAAATATTTTGTAGCACTTGAATTGGACGGTACCTCGCGCCACCTAGCCTAGTGTAACTGATATGCGGCATATGAGACTGATATGAAATAAAAAGTTCTGATATGAAAAAGGTGTCCAATAAACATATCAGAAATAAATTCATATAATTTTTTCATTAGGGTCTTGCGCTTTGTGGAGGGGGGGCGGGGGGAGTGGAGAGGCAGTGAGTGTATCGACGCTGATTTCTTGACTGGGAGTATATTAGACCATAAGGGCGAGAAAGGAGCTCGACCACCTGTGCTCACTGAGGCATAGGAGCTCGAAATTGAGGAAAGGCCTTGTGATGATCGCGATGTATATAAGCCCCATTATAGTCCAAGTATCGCTTCGTTCTAGGAATATCTACCAAGAGTACATATTGTACGCGTTAACCTACCCATTGAAGAACTCCGTGAACATTTGCGTTTGGCGTCTATGAACCAGCTTTGCTGAAAGTTGTGATGTAGAAGGTTTTTCGTTTGCAACTCGATATCCCAAGCAATATGACAGACATTTTGTAAATGCAAAACGTTAAAATCCAGAACACAATAAATTTCAGAAATTTTACAGTATCTTCCGGATGCAAGCGGTATATGAGTACTTTTAGGCTTTACATATTTTGATTAAAAATACGGGAAAGCTACATCAATTTTATTTATGTATGTTTGTTATCTTGGAATCGGAACATTATATATACGCTTTAAACACGCTCCCGATCAAGCCGCCATTCCCGACCTTATCTTGCCTTGTCAAGATACTGAGCCAATAATCGGACGTTCACGTGCCTCTACGAAGATGTGGTTTTGATGTGACGAACAGGGTAGCACCTACAGTGGGAATAAGCTGTCCTGCTGTGGCAATGATGAAGCAAAACGAATGGGAAAAAATAAAACAAAAACTCGAGGTCGGTTGTGGCGGCAGGAGTGCACAGTTTCCTGAAAGTGTATATATTTGGGAAAGTCATCACTAAAAATATCAAATAGGTAACTAAAATTTGTACACTAACTTTTTAATTGTTGAAAATAGCTTTGTGGTTCTAATGAGAAACTTGCCGAGATTTATATCAAAACACTGGTCGGTGCATTTCAGAAACAAATCCTCGCATGGTGAACGTGGCCATTCGCTCAGGCCAATTCTCGTGAAAAAGACGCAAATTAATTCGCATCTAAAACATGTATTAATACCACCTGCTATTTCATTTCTTTCTCGTCTACAACGTTTATATATCATTTCTACTCTAATCCCCAAATTCACTGATTACAATGGAGTTATGCATTGTGTTTTTCCGGAAAATGGATGGTCCCTCGACATTACAAAAATCATTTCTGCGTATTTTTACTCGGAGTCGTATTTTTATTTCAAGATACGATTTACGCTCGCGGTTCATCTAGTCTGTTGAATGTGCTTAATACAATTTATAATATTGCTGTTCGAATTTAATGCTGAATATTTGAAAAAAACACGGAAGATAATCGAATTGAAACCCGTGAGTGCGCTTTTTTGTACCCCACCATGCTTTAGCTCGGGCAAATGTGACTATAGTAACTTTAGTTCAACTAACGAGATTGCAGCAGGTGCATTTTTGAAAGTTCAGGCGCATGGTGCAGGATTTATTTTTTCTTCCAAAGTGACAAACTTGCATTTACTGGGCTCTGGAGATTGTACTTTGCGCTTTGTATTTGTTAAAATGAAAGTGTATTTAGACTCAAATTTGCGGGAAGACATAAATATTAGCCGCAAGATTGATTTACACGCTAGCGCCAGCAGCTCTGAGATGATTTAAATCTATGTAGGGAACAAGCAAGAGCATTAGGTGGTGCGTTTTTGTTTGTATCAGGATCTAGTTTTGCGAATTCAGTTTTTTAAGACTGTTTCCATGTCTCAATAAAACTGCGAGTTTGTAGAAAATTAGAATATTCTTTCTCGAGTTTATTTATGGCGATTGTTTTTATAGACGAAAATATATTTTGTTTGAAGATATATACCCAAGTTATGTTGGGTTTAGCATTAAATATTTTCTTTGTACTTGGTTTGGATGAAGTCAAATATTAGGCAACTTCGGTACTAGCGAACTGCTTTTACTTACGACGGCTACTCCTTTGTTCAAGGCACAAATGATTTTAACACCACGTATTCGACTGCGTCCCTGAATGGATCTGCAGAGTCGTCAAACGCACGTCCCAACAAAACTGCCACGACAACGACTGCTGTGCCAATAGTGAACACAACAACATCAAATCAAACTGCAATTACGACGCCAAGTTTATCAACAGCCCCAAATCAAGGTAAGCACTCTAAAATGATGCCCATTTTAGAGGCAGCTATTAATCATGCGACGGGCGATGCGTGCCACTCGAGCAGATCGAATACGCGTGCGAGGCTAATGAGCGCCGCCAGAAGTTAAGCGTCATTGCCGCTTTGTGAGGCCGGCATTACATCCGATCATGCATACTGCTCTAGGTAAATTGAGAATATATGTTCAATCTAGAAAATCAAACATGCACTTTATCCCTCGTTACCGCCACTCTCAAGCGATCTTAACTAATGTATTTATGCTGGGCCCCCCAAGCCGGTCAGCGCCGCCTCCAGTCTCTTCATTCCAGCGTCTCATGACGAGCGCGATTCTAGCACACGGCGACGCCAGACGCACACGCCTGCCGGTTTCCGGCGTACTGTCAAAAAAGAAAATTGTAATTTTGGGTATATTTATACAGCCTGAACGTAGTATTCATGAACGGGAGACATGGTTCTCAGCTCTAGGTTACGGCTGGAGATTGAACCCAGGATCCCCGGGTTCAGCAACGCGAAATTTCTCTCCCGTGATCCGAGCTGGTGTGTTCTAATCCACTCAGCCGCCGCTCTTCCTCGTCTCGCCGAAATTCAGTGTTTCTCAGCGTTCGGGATGGGTCGGGCATCTACCGATGATGACGTCACGTTCTGGCCCTGTACTTCTAGGCGGTATTCTTCAAAACTTGTTTTCTACACATTGCTAAATTAATAATCGATTAGAATTAGCATAATTCTCGTTAAAACCACTCAATCAGCAAACTCAATTATGCTGAGAGGAAAATAAATGTATCGTAAGTTTAAAATCAAACCTAGATCTTGTGATTACTTTAGATTTCCCAACCGGCCTATTTTCAGTCTGTTTGAAAACGAAGCCTTTCGTTCGGTCTATTATTAGAATAGATTCACCAGATTACCAACTATTTATTTTCTAAATCCACCTATTTTGGCAGACCGCCCAGCTTTCTAATACTTTGTTCGAGAATACTTTCTTAGAACGATGTTGAAACAATTGACGAATATATAAACGGGACTAAGAAAGGATAATGGGTACAAGTCATTTTATTACTAAGAAAAGCAGTGAGATCACTATCTTTATATCCTCCCAATAAAGGTAATCAAATATAACAAAATGTAGTCTAAACAATACTCAACTAATTATGAATAAATATATTGCATAAAACGACATCATGACAATTTTATGGCGTCATCAGGCGGAAATCGAGGGACCCTTCTTTGGGACGCGTCGAACACACCAGTTGGACACGCTTTACAGGCAACATACTCTGGCTGCATATGCCTCCGGGTGGAATCAAAGGGAAAATCTCACGCTCGAGGAGGAATATGGAGTGAGACCTTATCCTGTCCCGGCCTATATTACAATTCTCTTTGTTGATATCACGCACAAATAATGATTGTATTTAAATCAAACACAAATTCGAGGGCCATTAAGTGGACTACACATCATACTGGCAGATTCATAGTCTCAACTTAGACACAGCCTAATGTCCTAGCAGTATATCGAGAAACATAAACCTGACTATGTTTAATGTAATATAACTAAATGTAAAAATAAACGCTGGGCGGTATTACCGCAGAAGTGATCGAGATAAAATTGTCAAGGCTATTCCTGTTTTTTATATCTATATAAACTATATATCTATATCTATATTAATATATCTATATATCTATATATACATGTATATTATTTTAAAGGCGGGAAACAAAAAATTTCTAGAATTGATTATTTTTAACAATCAGAAGGGAATCGAAAATGCTTTCATTTCATATGTCATGCAAGAAAAAAGCGTGACACGAATTATTTTCAATTTAAAGGTACTTTTACTGCCAAGCGATTGGCGCTGTCACGAACAAATTATTTTATGGTGCTGGACACGCCGCGACTTGCACCTTGTGAAATAATTTCCAGAGTGGGAACTCTGTTACTGCCTCAAAGCTCGGAAGCGTCCCTCTCGGAGCTCTCCGTCACAAACACCGCGAATCTCGGTCGACTTCTAAGGTCCAGCTTCAAGACTTTGGAAGAGGCGGCGCACCAGCTCCGGTTTCTCTGATCATGCTTCTGTCTGACCAGTAACGCCTAAATTCTCGAAGAACAAAGTAAGAGGTAGCCGACGACGCCGAGTTTACCCTACTTGGTCAATGAGTACGGTGACGGGGCACGCTGGCTCAGGCACCGGTGGCCTGGACTTCTTTTGTTTGTGTTGAACAGTGACAGAGCCCCAACGCCGTCCCTCATCCTAATGGCTTGCCCTCCTGCTGGACAGACGTCGCAGGGATCAAGCTCCGCATTAACAACACTACACCTTAATAAAACGTTCCCGCCTTCGGAAAGGCAGTAAACGTCAAGACGACAACAAGTTCAACCTCTCGTCTACACTGTTAGCTATGCTGAGCTACAAGCTCAGAACAACGGCGGACAAATCAAATAAGAACGAAGACACGTACGTGAAGCTGCAAGGCCCGCAATATATTCACCATATAGATGCGTACAGGTACACAGCTGTGAACAACATCATGGCGATGCGAGCACTCCCGATCTACGATCTAATTCACCCTCGGAACGCGTACGTGCCAGCGACTTCCACGTTACCCTGTCAGTGACACCGATATTCGTCTAGACTTTACTTAGGAAAATATCACCGCGAAACTCAACGTCCGTGATCTACACCTTTAAATTTCTGACGAATGGGTAAAACGGACATCCTCCTGATGATCGTTTGACATGGCAATGCAGCTATTTCCTGCTCCCATATGCACAAATTACGTCCGCCTCAAGACCCATGCGATGCAGTCCAGCCACTGAGTCACCAAAATTGAAGTGACGTATGCAAGGGCTGCAATGACTTCTCGGACTGTATGGTTTGCGGACAGCCTTTCCCACAGGACGAGAATACTTCGACTACCCAACATGAGTGCAGAGATAATTATCTGAGCAGCGCCTGAAACATAAACCCAACAACCCAGCGCTTCCCACCCACAAGAAAGAATACATGACAGTCAAATGAGCGAGCTGTCTCAAGCAGATCCAGGCCTACCACGCACAAATTACCGAGCCTCAAATGTAATGGATTACCGTTACAAATTACTTTCGCTGAAAAGTAATATGACTACTTTACTCGTTACGTTGTAAATTACTTTCACGTTACTTTTTTACACTTATCGTTTTACACGTTACACTTATACAGAAAACAATATAAACAATTTTGACATTCTTTAAAAATGTTCTGCAACACTACCTCTCAATTCTCATACGCCCGTATTATGGTAGTCCTTTTAAAAACAAATATTGTATTAAAGAGAAAGAGTGTCGGTGCACTCCGTTCACCTGTAAGCTGACAAGGCACCGAAAGCTGCAACCACATCCGCCATCTCGCTAGCTTACGGCCTCCGAAAAGATGCCTGGAATTGTGAAGACAAAACTAGCGGTGCTCATTGTCAGTAGCAGCGTCTACCTCCGCTACGAAATTCAAAACTAAAGAAGCGATTTACGAAAGCTTCCATTTAACTTGGGTGTTTCGCCTGTTATTCACAAGAAAAGGAAAATTTGCTTCTAACGTTACGATGTATAGCCAATGCAGAATGCAGGAGTCCCAGCTTTCATTGATGTGTTTCCGTAGATTAGAGTTACTTGTTCTTGCTGATTACAAATGTGTGTCTTTTGGCAAGCAAAGTATGCACTGAAACTCTAGGTTTCCGCTCTCCTTAATGCCCTGAAATTTGAGCATCCCATTAACAGATGGCCATGGAGACGACAAACACTCCATGACCGAAAACTAGACCAGTCAGAGCAAAAGTGGTGGTTACGGGTTATCGATCATTCATCGGTTCTCACTTCCATACCAATAGTCCTGGAGGCGAGGGCAGAGGAGGGTAGAGAGGTCGAGAAAGCGGAGGCCATCGGTCTCACAAAACAATAGAAGATCACAACACTTTTACGCGTTCTCTTTCTATCTCTTTCTGTCAGCACGAGATGGCCTAACTCTCCCGCCCACCTTTATGTTGACAGTTGACTGTAAAGTGAGGTGTGCATTCGACCACCATGCCCACAGAAGTAAACCAAAAGAAATATCGTACGTATCCTAAAAGACGATGCTCTTAGCCTCGCACCGGGCGCTTTTGAGCCATGCCTCAGAGCGTTCTCGAATACAGCAGCGCACATCACAGACAAAGAGAATTCGATCTCTCGCGCGAGGCTACATAATCTGTTACGCGTGCTGTGAAACCGCGATTGGTGTCTGTGCAGGTGGCAGGAGACGTCGAAGAATTTGAAAGGGTGAAACGGTGAAAAATACAAAAACAAATAAACACGAAGATATTTCTCCTGCCCGGGAGAAAAACAAAAACACTATGGAAGGCGAAGAAGAGCCTACTCGGCGTCGTCTTACTTGATCTTTGACTTTCGTATATTTGTACATGCCTTGCCCGTTTTTCGAGTGGGTCATGTGACCGGTCATTAAAAAATCGTGTTTTATTTTCGGTTATTCTCCCCTTCCTTGCTGATTTTTTTATTTTGCTGAACTTGCATTCCCGTTATACTATGATCTGTTAATCAGGTATTTCAGTAACGAAATTATTTATTACAAACTACTTCCGAAAAGTGTAGCGTGGCAATTACAAAAATACTTGAAAAAGTAACGGATTACAAGTAATCCGTTACTTCTAACATATTACTTTACAAGTCTGCATTTCTATATGCGAACGGAGGCTTCAATTTGCTATAAACAATCTCCTAAAGTGGGCAGATGAATATGGCTTTAGTTTTTCTCCGGAAAAGACGGTTACTGTCTGCTACTCCGTATAAAGGGGGTCTACAGATTTTTTTATATAGGCGCCAGACCCCAGCTCTGTAAAAGTAGGCCATACGTTTTTGGACTTCACTTTCGACCCTAGGCTATCGTTTGCTGCCAAATATAAATGTTTGATTTTAAAATGCCAGAAATCACTGGAACCTCCTTAAAATCCTGTCCCACAAGACATGGGGCTCTGATCGTCTATGTTTTGTTGCGAACGTTTCGGTCTGTAATCCGCTCACGCCTGGACTACGGCAGTTTTTGCGTACGGATCTGCTAGTCCGTCAGCTATACAAACACTCAACTCTGTCCTTCATCAGACACTTTGTTTGGCAAATGGAGCCTTTAGGACATCACCTGTGCTTAGCTTCCATGCTGAAGCAAACGAGATATCTCTTGACAGACGACGATTCTCTCTGGGATTCATGTGTACCTTAAGGATACGGTCAGTTGTTCAGCATCTAGCTCAAAAGGCTATTACAGCCGCGACATGCCAATGAATTTTGGAAAATAAGTTTAGCATTATCTTTCTATTCATTATGTGAAACTATAATTGCGCAGTTCATTGGAATGGGCAGAAACCTGTCAGTTGCTTCTGTTCCAAATACAGTCGATCCATGGGATTATTACTGCATGCACTGTGATTTTTCACTTACAAAGTTCAATAAGAAGGATACGCCAACTGAGATCATGTGTCATGCAGTTTTTGAGCTTCATAAGGAATATGATTGTTGTTGTCACTACTACACCGACGTCACAAGAACGAAATCTTGTTGGATATGCCATGATCGGCCCTTCAGTAAGATTTATTGGAAGGCTCAATTCAGCCGCGACTGTTTTCACTGCGGAATTGCAAGGCCTAATGCTTGTGGTGCATCATATGTATACAGAGAAGTAACTCCCCTTCAGTGATATACACAGACTCACTAAGTGCCTTACAAACTATGACGTCGCTCACGAACCCCAAAATGTTTCATTATTTTACTCAAAAGAAAATAGTAGCAGCAACCAGGAAAGGATGTAACATTATTTTTGCTGAGTGCCAAGTCATATTGGGATCCCTGGGAATGAAGAGGTGTATCGTACGGCGAGCACCTGCTGTACCTGAGCTGTAGAAATAAGTAGCCTTCCATTCAGAGATTGCTAGGCTTCACTTAAGTACTACGTTAAATATCACTGGCAAGTAGAATGAAACCTTCAGGTGGGTAACAAGTTACTGATGATAAAGCATATTTCTTTGTGAATAAGAGATCGCTAGGCATAGAGAGAGGTTTTATGAGGTCACCCCTGTGTCGTCTGCGCATCGGGCATATGTGTCTTACACATAGACACCTCTTGCGAGACCTTTTGACGTGCAACAAAAACTCCACCTCAACTATGGTTGCATGACTTAAACAAGGCGGTGCGGTCAAAAGGTTGTCTAATGTTGGTTTTCCTTTGGGAGTTGCCATGGGCGTCATGGAATCCTTGGTTAAGGTGTTTAGAGGGCCTGCTAGCACTGAGGCTAGACAAAACCAACGGTAAGAGCTGTGGTCTTGCCGTAATATCCACAAGGTGTCCCATTGTGTCAAGAAGGTTGCAAGTAGGTACAACGTGCCAGTTGTGTTTTCGGCTCCAGCTAAGTTGGGGCGGCTGTGTGCAGCCGTGAATCGAGGTGGTCGCGTGGGTACACAATGTGAAGTTAAGCACCGCAACCCGTTTATCGCCCGCGCATGCGGAGTGGTGTATCTAATTCCGTTGTCCTGTGGAAAAGTGCACATTGGGCGGACGGGGAGATGTGTTAACGACCGGGCGAGGGAATATTCGCTGTCCTTACTGCCCTCCCGGTCTGGGAACTTAGCGGTCCACTGTGACAGATGTGCTTGCTCTTCAATATTTATTCAAATCAAGATTTTAGCCCGACATAAATCTATGTATGCTTGGGAGATTGACGAATTTTTTTTTATTGCAAACCATGACGCGGGCATGAGCATATTAGTGTACCGTCACCTGCCCTGGTAAGTGATTGAGATGAATTTTGTCAGAAATGCGGGTAAATACTTGTAGCCACGTGTCGGCTTGATGGGAAGATGACGTGTTATTGGGTCGATTGCTTTTATGTTTAACTTGTTTCAAGTTTACTTGCTGAATGGCGCAGAAGCAAAAATTTCAGTTGTTAGTCAGCACTGTGTCGGTGTGTTTTCTTTTACTGGTCCTTCGTCTTTTTGCGTTGTTTTAACTTATTCAATATGACCATGAACCAACTCGCCAAAATTAACACGTTGTGGCTCAAGACATCGCCTACCGGAATCACGAAGACATCTATGAGGCTCCTAGTTGCACCCAATCCTAACCATTGCAGGAGTAAACATAATGAAGGCATTCTATAGTATTAATTAATAACCCGATTTCTGACAGGCTCGCGTCCACAAATCCAGGTGTGCGCCTTGCCTACTACGTTCGCGACTTTCTCACGAACCTCCATGTCCACCTCATAAGAGCCGACGGCTGCCCTCGGATCCTTTCACTGTTCGACGTGGCACACCGCAGGGTTCCACATTGCCTCCCAAGCTCTTCAACTTAGCCATGAAAACCGTCCAGCAAAAGTCAACAAGTCCCACACCTTAGACAATCGCAATTTCAGCGTTTGATGTCCCCCTCTTGTGCGCTATGGGCAATCCTGGCGAGCAGCAGTCCATCCTTCTATATGGCATCCAAACGTACCTTTAGATCATGAGACATAAATGTTACCCGGAAAAGTCGAAATGCGTTGCTGTCAGCAACTCCTATCGCAGGTCATCCAAATACAGCGAAGACATCATTTAACTCAAAGTAGATGGCCTACTTTTCCCACGATAACAATATAACTGCACACACAGCTTCACATGGCAACAATTTATTGGACATGCGGATTGGATGAAGCAGACAGTAGCCCAAATGTATCATCAATACAACACGATGACATTAGTGAAAAAGAAAGTGGCTGAACTCAAGGAACGTGAACTTAAGAAGTGTTGCCGAGGCAGCTATTTACTCCAGCGTCTTAATATGCCTTTCATTGAATACGCCTCACGAAGACACTGATTGGAAAACTCCAGGCCACAATCACACGGTTCCAACGACTCGAGATGGGCCTTCCTCCTTATGCCAGAATCCTCATACTTCCAAGTGACGGCCCATCACAAAGCCTTTGATAAGTCGCAAGCGCGCTATGAGGCACAATACAACCGGCTCTCAACATCCTTTCTGGGGATGTTGAGAGACAAAGGTTCCAATATGCTGACCTAGACTCTCGAGCTATCACTCCGCCTCCGCCACCATAGGATCAACTGCCTAACGCTACGGTAAAACCAATACAGAATAATATGCGAGCCGTAGCCTCTTCGAGCGCAGAAAGTGCCGAGCTCAACATCGAGGCACATCATAATGATCTGACGTCCCATCTTCGTTCTACCTTTGATGATATTGAGAACCGGTGCAGACAAACAGAGTGACATTTTCTGGCATTAAAGAAACAAGTGAGCAGGAATATGGGTTGTTTCAGAGAAAATAATTCAATAATTTTGTGAATGGTTACATGATACAAATACCATATGCCTTTCTATCAATATGCACCTCTTACAAAGTAATTAATTTCGGTCACTTTTGTCTTGCTGAAATCGTTCTCTTGGCTACCTAAATCTAAACCTTTGTCTTGCTCTTATAAATAAAAAAGAGGCTGCATATGCTTTATTAATCCATCAAAGTGTGAATGCGCATAATGCATCTGCGATCCTTATGAAGCCTACCTTATTAAAGAACTAGAAGATTTGCAAACCATGTGGCGAGTTTTATTTTTTCAGGCTAATATTTTTATTAAAGCATCAACAATTTAACACTAAAAATCGACGAGCCAGAATCGACCTCAAGACGCAAGCTTTCATCGTCGTACTAACTTCATCGCACTTATTATTCAAACTCATCTCAGCCTGGGTCTCCTAACGCAGACATCACTGGCTACAAGTCATCTAAATTATTCTTGCAAAATTGAACGTAACACCCAGCGCTCTTCATTATAGTTGTATTCTGTTTTCCACAGAGCAGTACTCTGGCGGAATGCGCGTCCTCATGACTCCGTCAGCGAGACCAATCCTGAACGTTGTCGTGCTGTCGTTGCCAAACATTAAGGAATTTTGTGAACATGATTTCTTCGTTGATATTTATGTTTTTTTCTTATTTCTTGTTTGTTTATCTTATTTCTTTGCTGATATTCATGGACAACTTCACATCCTTCGATGTGAAGTTGTTGTGCTTTATTTGCAATATTTTCTTCAAATTGTTGTATATCTCCTGAATATTCTTTTGGGTTGTGTGTGCTTCATACATTATGTAAGTCCTGCTTATTAGCGAAATTTCAACATGTTTATTTCTTCTACTTATGCATCTGATTCTTTTATGTGTCATGTTTCGAGGTGCAATTGTTATTATTTGAACATATCCTTCAAATGCATTTTTTCCGGATGATGCGTTTCGATTTTAAAATGTGCTATACATTAACTGCAGTTGTCCTAATTTGTATCACCTCAAAATGTTGGGATTCTCACCCTCCCCCGCCCCACGTACGTGTATCGTGTATCGGTAATGCCGACGCGCTGGTGCTACAGGCACGCTGGCGCACGGGCTCAGGAAGTAAAGGCAGAAGCGGGTGTTCACTTATGGATTCAACTGGGAGCAGTCGTACGACTGCTTTACCAGGCAAGCCTTTGCGTATAACACATAAAACTGCCCAAAACACCCGAGGTTCTATCGTTGACGTGCAACGTGGCAGACAACTGGGTAGCGCTTCAATCAATGCGTCGGAAACACCGATTAACGTTACTCTACGCAATGTCCCTTACAAATGGAACTGTAAGGTATTTCATTAATAAATAAACAAGTGTCCCTGCACATAATGTACTTTAGGCATTTTTTAATACTGTGTTATTTTATAGATGCACACTGTGCGACAATATCATTTGTCTTGTCTCAACCTTTTCTTTTCTTTCTTTTTTTTTTGTTTGGGGGGGGGGAGGTTTGTGTTATTTGCTGCCAGGATCCTTCAAGCCGCTTATAGCAGTTTTCTTGTTTCCGATACCCTTCCAGGCTATGCCTAACAAAATTATTTGAATTTGCATTTAAAAACACAGATAATTAGAGAAGGAAACCTAGTGCTGGAGTTTTTTGTACCCCGCCATCTTTTCGCTCGTGCAAACGTAGCTACAGAAACGTTTTGTTGAACTAACGAGATTCTGGCAGGTGCCATTTGCTGCGTTCGCGCACAAAATACGTGATTTCTTCGCTTTCAAAGCGTCGAATTCGCGTCCGCTTAACCCTTGCGATCGTACGCTCTGCTCTGTATTCGTAAGAATTAGTATGGCGTATATTCTATTTACCCGAGACTACGCAGACATTAACCGCGAGATCGAACTACATGCTCACGCCAGCAGCAATGAGATAGCTGTATTTCATGCAAAACACAAACTCCAGCAATTAGAGGTGAACTTTTGTTGGTACCATAATCAATTCTTATTAATTGCATGTTATAAATGTCTCACCAGGTCACAATTATATTACTGTATTTGTGTGTACCATGAATAATTTGTTTGTCGCTCCTGTTAAACGCGATTGTTTATGGAAACTAAAGGAAATAATATTCCAACATGTAGCAAGAAAATAGCTTCGTGATAAGCCTAATATATTCACCTTTGTACAAGGGTTAGTGGAAGTTCATGCGTAGATATATTTTGCAGTTCTCTAGTGACTTTGCCTGCACCTGTACCTCCTGCAATCAATGCATAAATGATTTTGATACCGCATATCCAACTGAGTCTCTTGGTGGGTGTCCAGTGTCGTCGAACGAATCAATCATTCGAGGTACTTCGACCACAACGACTGATCTCCAAACAGTGAAACTAACAACGCCCAGTAATACGCCAACTACGATGCAAGCTTGGCACCAAGTACGACCAAAAGTACAACGCCAATTGCGACACAACTACTACACCTAATGGTCAGTACCAGAATATAACGCCTTTTCTTAGCGGCAGCGATTAGCCATGCGACGTCAGATAAGTGTCAGGCCGTGATTTGTAAAATGCCTGCGAGGCCAACGGGCCACACCAAAATTTTAAAATCATGGACGCTTCAGCGATGCCTGCACTACCACCGATCATGCATAAAAGTTTAAAAAAAGTTGAGAATACGTATACCATCTAGACGACAAGGTATGTACACTTCTCCGCAAGCGTCCTCAAAAGTACTTCATGCAGTGCTCATTTGCTTTCCTAAGCGTTGCCGGCAGCACGGCTTTCAGCATTTCACAACGAGCGAGACGCAAGCACACTGCGACGCCAGTGGCACGCGTCTGCAGCTTTGTGGCGTGATCTCGTCGAGATTCACCTATGTTTACCATTTGGGGTCGGTCGGCCCATCAAGTTATTATAATATACGCTAAAGGTTCAAATGGCGATAGTGTGCTGCGACAAATCGAAGCAAACAAGAACCAGTCGAAACTAACTTCCGGTAATGGATTTATATTGCAAAAAGTAAGTGCATTTTACTGCGTCTTACTACATATTAAATATCCCGACAACTCGGTCGTTCTAGCTAGCTTGGAACATTTCTCAGTCAGGCAGACCAAATGAGCGGTCAGCTAAGGCGTTTTATTTTAAATTCATTGCATTGAAAACAGTGCTAAAACGGCTTCGTTCATGTATTTATGTACACATTGGAAAACGTTTAGCGCGAACACGACGTCGGCGCTTTTCAGCATGGGGATTTACGCGCCAAACGAATCGAAGGACGTCTCGGCAAACGAGTTAAAAGAGACGCCTATAACTACGCAGTAACACAGGTTCAGTATCTCCCTGTGCATGTACGATAAGTATAAATTGAAGGTCACGGAATGTTGTCAGTTTTTGAATAATTATTGTTTTATTCCATCTTCTTCTGTACGGAGACGTTTGTTCTATGTTCAAAACATTGCACTCACGCCAGAAATGTTTGACAACAGGTGCCTAATAAAAGCTGCCTGTGTCAGAAAATTTTAATAAACAAACATACCCTAGCCCGCGTACTTTGTCATTTTCGTTTTAAATGTTTTAACCGCTCGAAAAGATGCCAGACGGGTCATTTTGTTATAGCGACCGGAGTGGCAGATTAGCAGTATACATATAAGCACCACAAGAATGCGGGAGAACCTTGAACACAATCTACATTTCTTTCGATGGTTACTTTGTTTAGAATCGTCGCTTGTTTCTAGACACCTGCTGTGGAACACAGGTTTGGTCCTGAAATATCAGGAAGTTAAACATACTCCCCTTACAAGAAAAAAATACGCCAACTAAAGCGATTACACTTTTACAATGGTAATTAAGGTACATACTATTCGGTACTAAGCAAATGACAAAAGTACTCTAATCGTATTTCGCTGCGAACAGACAAAATGCACACGTCTTTTTACAAACAAAACTACAGGAGCATCGCAAAAGTAAACTTGTTGCTGTTTGCTTCAATTTTCGTCTCAGAAGTTGCATATACGCTATTGCTAGGTGAAATTGTAGCGTAAATTGTAATAACTTTATGGCTAGGAATGTGAAAGCGATGACGTCAAATGCAGTCCTTGTCTTGTAGGTGGTATTGGTGAATACCAGACTTATACAAGTTACTATAGAAGTAATCGATTACAATTATTTTCTTCTTGGTTAGATGTATTCAATTAGGTTTCTTAATTAAGATGAGTTGAAAAGTAATTTATTGTTATTTTAAAGGTAACTTTTAATTTTCAATTACATCAAATTTCCAAAACGGCATATATTCAACAGGTTTTTAAACGAGCGTTTCGAAATGTCAAATAATGGATTACTTCTACCGGGATCAAATTTCTTATTCTTTAAATAAACCACTTTTTGTAGACCGTCCCCCTGTTCGATACTGGATACTGGGTTGTTCTTGAAGCTGCTGAGAATACTTCCTTCGTATCTCGTAAAGTTTTCGTCCAGGGTGATCAAGTAGTCGAAATACATAGCACACCTTTGAGATGCCGTGAAAATAGGGCGATGTTTTTGATGCGGTCTAGTCCCGAGTTCCAGAGTTTATTCTGGGAAGCATACTTATAGAAGTTACTTCATTTTTCCGAACTTGATGAACGACAATCAAACATATATTCCTTTATGGTCTCAAATCTCGGTTTCTCGTAGTATTTTATAAAAGCCATCATGCTGTGTCAGTTCTTTTTTCTGGTTTATAAGCTGCGATTTCATTTGATAAGCTTAGAGAATTATCCATGTACCATGTACTCTGAAATACTTTCCAAATTATTATTTACTCAAAACATGATCTTGGTAGATTTCGCTTCTCAGATCCTAAGGTGCCGGATGACTTCCTCTCTTAATCTGTGACCAACTCTATTGCTTACACTTACGTCATGTAGACAGGTCGTGGAAGGTCCGTCGGGCCATTGTCTTGAACGTAGTAGCTTGAAATCACTTCATTTGAAAGATATTTAGCACATACGTAAAAAGTTAACCCTTATTTCTGGGATGCTAACAGCTGCGACAAATTCGTAGAGGTCTACGAAATATTTACGCACTTTCATATCCTCAGCAGTACTTCTTAATTCATGTCTCCTTCCTCTTCGTCGTCATGTTCGTTCTCCCGTTGCCTACGTCGCCGTCGCCTTGGAGCCACTTCTCACATTACCGTTACTTGCAAAAAACAAAGAACGGGCTAATAACCTAATTTACCTCAAAATCAAAATAACGCTTTGCCGTAAATAATAGCAACTTTGGCTTACTTTTGGAATGGAGACGGATTATTGTCCCATTCGGATATCGGGAGTCGAGCTCGCACGGCGTCTTTCCACCTGGCTTGCCGTTGAAGGCTGCAGCATTTTTTGACATTTGGAGAAAATGCATGGGCGCTGACTTTCTTTCTGTGGTGAAAGTGGTGGTGTGGGAGAACAGACGCATATGGTTTAAGGAATTTGGGATGAATGCAAGAACTTCTATAATTGTGAGCTCAAAAAGCAGTGTTGTAATCGTCACATCAAAGGTCAGAAGATCCGTTACTCGCCAGTCTGCAAATAAAGTAACCCGTTACCCACCTCCATAGCCACAAAAAAGGAACGAGTTTATCTTACCGATAAAAAGATATATTTTTTACGAAGCCTACAAACAATTGCACAAACTATGTACACTAAAACCAGTAACTATGTTCAAGTTTCTGGAGCATCAAAACTGAAGAATGTTTGTTCGATAATTTAGAGTACTCCGGTTTACAAAAGAGATTTATAGAATGTATTTACAGTTTATACATGGGAAGGGCTCTTGAAGGTTGATGTTGCATCGACCAACGGCTCCAACTAGGCTCTGCTCGCGCCGGTAGCCTCTTTTCTTCTTCCTCTCTTCTTAGCGAATGCTCCTTGGTCTCTTTCTTGCGAGGTTTGTAGTCGGGCGCGTATCCACAATTAGCAAAGAAATGTCCTCAATATTTAATAAAGTTCGCGATATGGGCTGAGCACAAATCGCAGACTGGTACATTCCATCAGTATTTAGCACAATGTTACGTAGGATGCATAATATTCTTTCAGTTGCAGTGCGTAGTGTACTGGTGTCGACGAAGAAGCAGACACGAGATAATTAAAGGAACCCACTATAAGGCTCCGCAGGCGTATAGGCTCGAACTTGGCCGGAAGCTCCAGATTATTCTGCTCGAGTATTCCGATCTGCAGTACCCATCATTCCCCTGCACATGTCGCTTTGGATGGAGGAGGGTCATAGCAGTATTATATTCATAAGTTGTAAGCAATATTGCGTAAATACTACTTCAAATATTTTTCAATAGAACCCAGAACATATGTGCCATTTAAAGTAAAACACAAAATATCGTCTCAAAGTTTATACACCAATTCCTTGCTGATATACAATCATCTGAACATGGGAATGCATATGTGCACTGCATGTGTGCAAAGGGTTATCTTTGTTTACTTATACGTGCGACGAAAGCCGTAACGAGAAGCGCAAGCGTACTGCCATGAACTACTAATGCCTTTCATGAGCACCCGTGCTGGGTCAGTCTTTTCAAGCCCAGAGCTCGCTCTTAAAACACCTGCTACGATTAAACTTAAAGTGCAAAGACGGCTGCCACATGCTCATATTATACGAGTAAAACGTGAAAACAGCGCCACCACCGAGAAGGGACATTGAATATACCAGTTTGATAGAAGCAGGCACTGTGCAGCTCACCCTATTGAAAATACACTTGTAGTAAATTGTGTGTGTACATTTAATTCTGGTATTCTCTTGAAGTAGTCTTCCAAAGGCTAATTCTAATTTTTTTTAAACATATGTAATAGTAATAATGACGATACACAAAATAATGATTCAGAGATTGGTGTAATACGAGGATATATTTGAGCAATTGATTTCATATAACATTTGAACCCACTTAGTTAATTATTTGGCAGGGAATAATCTATTGATATAATAACGCTATATTTTTTCAGGGATTCCCATGGTTTTAAAACCAATCATCTGCACGTACGGAATTTGGCTAGCATCTTCCAAAGTGGCAGTGCAGCCTGGCGTATGTGACTATATTTTCTTGGACAGCCTCTATTATGATAATCCGCATGTAACCATTTCTCAACAAGGACACAGTGGCATTCAGTGGCTTATAAGAGTCATAAAAGACCATTCGAAAAATAATCAAGGAAAGACTGAATTTGGACTGTTTATAAACTACGAGTAAGTCTTTTTAGGTATTTTGAATTTGCACAATTCATTTGAAGTTATCCCCCACTTCATAATGCATGACAAAATCTATTCCCCTATTGAAATCAATATGTCATTAAACAGTAAATCAGTGAATACTAGTTTACAGATTCGGCCCTATGAATCTTAGAAAGCCTAAGCGCTTTATTGTAAAGCCAATTTTGAGGTCAGTGCTTAGAGTTGGCAACAACTAAACATAGAAACGTATCCGGAAATATTTCCTGAAATATGAACTTTTGCTTGGAAAGTCAGTATTTTCCAATAAGGCTAGTTCAAACAGAAGTATTATGGCTCTGGGCCCCGAAATCCGTACGAATTTTGCCGATGCATATGACGTCACCGCAACATTTCATGGTTTTCGGTAGGTGCATCATATTTATAGAGTTTTTGTCCA
The DNA here is from genome assembly GCA_037355805.1 of Ixodes ricinus. Lineage (NCBI taxonomy): Eukaryota > Metazoa > Arthropoda > Arachnida > Ixodida > Ixodidae > Ixodes > Ixodes ricinus. The sequence continues at coordinate 94,726 of JAZHYW010055124.1, read as the reverse complement.
CTCAATGTATCTATGTAACATGTGTTACATCCATACATAGTTACATAGAACTATTAATACATGTATCATCATTACTACGAAAAACGTGAATATTGCCGCCTGATTACTTTTTGAATACCATTGTGTCTTGTTTATTTTTTTCTTGTGCTACTGCTGTTTGTGTAACATGGGGGCATCGAAGGCACTCAGTTGACTCCTCACATATATCATTATACTTTATTAATATTATTATTAAGGATTTTCCTGGTCTAATACACGGCGCGTTGGATAACAACCTTTTTGCTTGAGCCATGTTCATAGACGTAGGAAAAGCGTTTGAAACAGTGAGCCACAAAGTCCTTCTTCGGAAATTGTATAATTTCGGCTTCCGCGGTCCATTCCTAGAAAGCGGAAATTCCAAAAATGAACCTCCCGCGCCCGCTTGAAATTTTACACGCATGCTTGAAATATTTTTTTTCTAGTCGCTCTCAGATGGTTTATGTAGGAAAGTTTACAAGCACGCGTGTAGCGATTAAAGCTGGCATCCCACAGGGATCCGCTTTGTCACCTTTACTTTTCAATCTGTATGTAAACAACATTTCATCGAGAGTATCGATTTGCATCATATTTTAATACGCTGACGACACTGCCCTTAACTCTCGTCATCCAAAGTACGGTCAAGCAGTTTGTCTGCTAAGCCATGACTTCGCGCGAGTCATGAACTGGTTCGCCAAAAATGTAATTACAGTTAACACGAAAAAAAAAGTTAATATGCTTCTGAAATCCACTAAAAGGGTAGACCATGAGTTGTCGTTTCCTTTACACTGGTCAGGGTGTGTCAATTGCGGATGCACCATGTTAGAGTGTGTTGATAGTGTAAATAATTAGGAAGTGTTTTTTACTCCGACATGTCGTGGAATTCACATTCATTTTACGTGTGTGGGAAACTCTGAAGCGTTAGTTGTAATATTTTTAATAATATAACCTATGTGCCGTTTGCTATATGAAATCTGTTGCGCACGCCCTTGGCTACAACATTCTTAGGTATGGAATTGCAATATATGCAAACTGCTCCGAGCTGTGGCACATGGAAGTTGATCGTATTTTGAAGGGTTTGTTGAAGAGCGTTGGTACAACTCGGTGACCTAATCTGTACAGGATATCCTCACATTTTTTTTAAGATTGGCTAATTTATCTTCCCTTTTTGTGCAAAGTGTTCTACTCCGCCATTTTTGGTCGAACGAATTTAAGTGCTCTTTTATTCCTTGTAGAAGTTTTTGTCGTGCTGCGTGATTTGTGACCCTCCCAATGTTTTACGCGCTATGGAAACAGGGTGTGCTCATTTAATGTGCCTTTTATTTTCAACAAGCTTCCCGAGGACATCTTCAATGCAAATACTAAAGAAAGTTAAAAAACAAATGTTGACAAATTTATTACTGTAGTATCAACGTATTGATTTCGGTGATATTAAACTACTATTGCTTGTTCTGTTACCTTTTGACCTTTACTCTCTTTTTTTTCTAGCACCGCGCGACTTGCCAGGCCTTGCTCTCCTAAGCCTTAATTGGCTTGGGCAGAGCAGTATCTTGTATTGTGTTTCGAATGTTTGTGGAAATGAAATTAATATTATTATTATATTAAATAATAATTATCCACAACAAATTATCCACAATGTAAGACTTTGTCTTGCATCGTGGAATCAGCCTTTGAATTTTCGGTCTATTGAATTTTTATGGGCGTCATCCTTACAAGCCTTCTGCAGGCTTCGATATGCCCCGTATTTTAATGCTTGCAATTTCAATGTATGCGTAAATAAACAATTATTACTATTATTATTATTCATGTATGTATGTATGTAATATTAAAATGTATTAAGTTCCAACCAACACCGATTTGTATCAGGACAATCGACAACAACAAATTTGTTTTCATTTATGTCTATTGCATCTAAAGCTGCTAGCACAAAGGCCAGCCTGACGCCCTATTGAAAAAAACAGCTTAAGCTGGTCCCAGCTTCAAGCTGGGTTATTGCCCCAGCATGCCCAGTCTGACATCTTTGTATGTTGGCTGATCAGGTCATAATGGTCATGGTGGTTGATCTGGTTATACTGGCCCTGCTGGTTGATCTGGTCCGGCTTGCAAGCTGGGTTATTGCCCCAGCATGCCCAGTTTGGGCATAGCTCATGGCAGTTCCGTCAATCCCAACTTCAAGCTGGTCTATTGCCATGCCCGTTTGGCCATGCTGGTTATGCTGGTGCACTTCCCAATCAGTTCAACCTGTTTAAATTAATACGCACGATAAACAAGCCAAGCTCCTCGGAACAGCCAACTCCGCATCCATTTTATTATTTTCGTACTTGCGGATTGCTCACTTGAGCTCCAGATGCTGCGTATCCTTGGCGCTGACACAGCACTAACCGACGCACAAACACTGGTTCTCCGGTGCAACGCAATGTTCATAAAACCAGATTACTTATCCCAAAACACAAAAAAATACTAGACACGCGCCAAAAACAGGCAATAGCAATAGAAAATACTACGTGGAGGAGAGACGCGAACCTGAGTCCCTCAAGTGCTGGGGGCGAAGCGGCCTCTTGCGTGGTCGGCGGAGGCCAGGAAATTTGTGTGGCTTGGATGGCATTGGCGACACTCCTCGGCACCACCGTCATTCACGAGCACACATATTCAAGACACAAAACGACGCGTCAGTCGAGACTTCCGACCTCTTCCCGCACTAAACGGACTGCCGCTCGCTGTCTCGTCAAATCCCGCTTCGCTTGCACCGTCGTTCAAGTAGTCTCCAAACAACGCGCACACAGCTGTCCTTTCGAAAATCTGCCCAAGCTAGCCAAACGTGTCTCAAGATTCTCCGTACCCTACAACAACTCTTTCTTTCTCGCACACAAAGCCAGCTCGCAGCGCGCCTGAAGCGCCCGGTCGTCTATCAAAAACGAGAGGACAAAAGACAGGACATGGCCTCGTCCCAGCCAAGCCGACCTTGTCGCACGCGCTCCCAGCTTTGTCATTTCGACCATCTGAAGCCGACCCCGGCGTAAGCGCTCCCAGCGAGACCGGCATGACCGCCAGGAATATGCGTTCGACCAGCTTCTACCAGCTTGTCACTCCAGCTTGACCACATTGGCTCCATAGAAAACCAGATTGACCAGTTTGACCAGTTAGAGACCAGACTGGCTCCAGCAATGCCAGATTGAATCTAAAACCAGATTATAGTTACACCATGCTCGCTTTTTACTTAAAGCCAAACTGACCTGCTCAAATTCTAGCTTGCCCAGCTATAAACCAGCTAGAACGCCAAGTTAAACCAGTTTGACTACCACATTGACCAGTTTGACCACCACAGTTGCCAGCTTGACCAGTTAGATTTTCACGCTGGTTCTTCCAATATGGGCGTAGTCTAGTTTGATCTGCGTAAGGCCTTTGATGTGGTTGACCAATGCATTTTTTTATCAAAACTTAGCGGTATTGGTGTGTGCGGTTGCGCTACACGACCGCTTTCATAATTACTTGCCTAATAGAACATATGTTGCTCGTGCCAACGGTGCGTATTCCTTTACCTACACGGCCACGTCTGGGGTACCTCAGAGATCAGTTCTGGGCCCGCTTTTTTTATTTTTGTGAGCGATGTTTGCATGCAGATTGTAAACTCTTATTTTCTGCAATGTGCTGATGATATAAGATATTTAAGAAGATTAAAACTATATCAGATTGCAAGTTTCTACAATAGGACATAAACTCAATTAGCAAATGGTGTTCAATGAACGGTCTTCTAATACAACAGCTCGAAAACCAAGGTCATGACCTATAGCCGCAAAACGCAAATAACGTGTTTCCTCTACAGTCTTCGCTCAGACCTATTGTGCCGTGCTCGGGAAGTGCGGGACATGGCACTGCTTTTGACTCCAACTTAAGTTTGATAGCCATGTGTCTCGTATAAGTATCTGCGCCTTTCGCGCGCTTGGTGATTACTGTCGAAGGAATAGAATATACAGAAGAGGAAAGAAAAATGAGACAGGCTCTTAATCCTAATATATTAGCCTAGAGGGACTTTGCGACACCCAATTCGAAGCTTGAGATACCTGCTCACTTCGTTTTTGTCTAGCAACTAAGCTCCCAGAGGGCTGTGCTGCTATGGGACCAAACATCTGAGGAGGTTGTCGATGGGTTGCGTGCTGTTTTCGAGGTTGTCAAACCCTCGAACCTTGTCAAATTCAATTCGGCCTTGTGGGAGCCAGTCTGGCTCCCAACTGGTCAAGCTGGTCAATCTGGTTTCTATGGAGCCAATGTGGTCAAGCTGAGTGACAAGCTGGTGAAGCTGGTCGAACGCATATTCCTGGTGGTCATGCCGGTCTCGCTGGAGCGCTTACGCCGGGGTCGGCTTCAGATGGTCGAAATGACAAAGCTGGGAACGCGTGCGACAAGGTCGGCTTGTGCTGGGATGAGGACATGTCCTGTCTTTGGTCCTCTCATTTTTGATAGACGACCGGGCGCTTCAGGCGACTGCGAGCTGGCTTTGTGTGCGAGAAAGAAAGAAATTGATGTAGATACGGAGAATCTGAGACACGTTTGGGCTAGCTTGGGCAGATTTTCGAAAGGACAGCTGTGTGCGCGTTGTTTGGAGACTACTTGAACGACGGTGCAAGCGAAGCGGGATTTGAGGAGACAGCGAGCGGCAGTCCGTTTAGTGCGGGAAGAGGTCGGAAGTCTCGACTGACGCGTCGTTTTATGTCTTTGAATATGTGTGCTCGTGAATGACGGTGGTGCCGAGGAGTGTCGCCAATGCCATCCAAGCCACACAAATTTCCTGGCCTCCGCCGACCACGCAAGAGGCCGCTTCGCCCCCAACACCTGAGGGACTCATGTTCCGCGTCTCTCCTCCACGTAGTATTTTCTATTGCTATTGCCTGTTTTTGGCGCGTGTCTAGTATTTTTTGTGTTTTGGGATAAGTAATCTGGTTTTAAGAACATTGCGTTGCACCGAGAACCAGTGTTTGTGCGTCGGTTAGTGCTGTGTCAGCGCCAAGGATACGCAGCATCTGAGCTCAAGTGAGCAATCCGCAAGTACAGAAAATAATAAAATGGATGCGGAGTTGGCTGTTCCGAGGAGCTTGGCTTGTTTATCGTGCGTATTAATTTAAACAGGTTGAACTGATTGGGAAGTGCACCAGCATAACCAGCATGCCAAACGTGCATGCTGGGGCAATGACCAGCTTGAAGTTGGGACCAGACGAGCCGCCATGACCATCATGCCAAACTGGGCATGCTGGGGCAATAACCCAGCTTGCAGCTTGGACCAGATCAACCAGCTTGACAAGTCCAGTATAACCAGATCAACCACCATGACCATTATGACCTGATCAACCAACATTACAAAGATGTCAAACTGGGCATGCTGGGGCAATAACCCAGCTTGAAGCTGGGACCAGCTTAAGCTGTTTTCTCAATAGGGCGTCAGGCTGGCCTCTGTGCTACACAGCTTTAGATGCAATAGACATAAATGAAAACAAATTGGTTGTTGTCGATTGTCCTGATACAAATCGGTGTTGGTTGGAACTTAATACATTTTAATATTACATACATACATACATGAATAATAATAATATTAATAATTTTTATTTATCGCAGACCAATTGAAATTCAAGTATTAAATACGGGCATATTGAAGCCTGCAGAAGGCTTGTATGATGACGCCCATAAAAATTCAAAAGACCGAAATCGCTGATTCCACAATGTAAGACAAAGTCTTACATTGTGGATAATTTGTTGTGGATAAATAATAATAATTATTAATTTCATTTCCACAAACATTCGAAACACAATACAAGATACTGCTCTGCCCAAGCCAAGTAAGGCTTAGGAGAGCAAGGCCTGGCAAGTCGCGCGGTGCTAGAAAAAAAAGAAAGTAAAGGTCAAAAGGTAACAGAACAAGCAATACTAGTTTAATATCACCGGAAATCAATACGGCGATACTACAGTGATATATTTGTCAACACTTGTTTTTTAACTTTCTTCTAGTGTTTGCATTGAAGATGTCCTCGGGAAGCTTGTTGAAAATAAAAGGCACATTAAATGAGCACACCCTGTTTCCATAGCGCGTAAAACATTGGCGAGGGTCACAAATCGCGCAGCACGACAAAAACTTCTACAAGGAATAAAAGAGCGCTTAATTCGTTCGACCAAAAATGGCGGAGTAAAACACTTTGCACAAAAAGGGAAGATAAATTCGCCAATCTTAAAAAATGCAAAGATATCCTCTGCAGATCAGGTCACCGAGTTTTACCAATCGCTCTTTAACAAACCCTTCAAAATACGATCAACTTTCATGTGCCACAGCTCGGGGCAGTTTGCACATATTGTAATTCCATACCTAACAATGTTGTAGCCATGTGCGCGCGCAACAAATTTCATATAGCAAACGGCCCATAGGTTCTAATATTAAAAATATTACAACTAACGCTTCAGAGTTTCCCACACACGTAAAATGAATGTGAATTCCAAGACATGTCGGAGTAAAAACACTTCCGTATTCTTTACACTATCAACACACTCTAACATGGTGCATCCGCAATTAACACACCCTGACCATGTGTAAAGGAAACGACAACTCATGGTCCGCCCGTTTAGTGGATTTCAGAAGCATATGTATTCTGTTTGTTTTTTCGTGTTAACTGTAATTACATTTTTGGCGAACCAGTCCATGACTCGCGCGGAGTCATGGTTTAGCAGACGAACAGCTTGATAGTACTTTAGATGACGAGAGTATAAGGGCAGTGTCGTCAGCGTATTAAAATATGATGCAAATCGATACTCTCGATGAAATCTTGTTTACATACAGATTGAAAAGTAAAGGTGACTAAGCGGATCCCTGTGGGACGCCAGCTTTAATCGCTACACGCGTGCTTGTAAACTTTCCTACATAAACCATATGAGAGCGACTAGAAAAAAAAAATTCAAGCATGCGTGTAAATTTTCGAAGCGGGCGCGGAAGGTTCATTTTTGGAACTTCCGCTGTCTGAGAATGAACCGCGGAAGCCGAAATTATACAATTTCCGAAGAAGGACTTTGTGGCTCACTGTTTCAAACGCTTTTGCTACGTCTATGAACATGGCACAAGCAAATAGGATGTTATCCAACGCGCCGTGTATTAGACCAGCGAAAATCCTTAATAATAATATTACTAAAAATATAATGTATATTAATGCATCAAACAAATGGTGGAGGAGATCGAGGAATAAACTGCACGGTGCAGCTTGACGAGTGCCCGGCCCCATGTTACACAAACAGCAGTAGCACAAGAAAAAAATAAACAAGACACAATGGTATTCAAAAAGTAATCAGGCGGCAATATTCACGTTTTTCGTAGTAACTGATGATACATGTATTAATAGTTCTATGTAGCTATGTATGGAGGTAACACATGTTACATAGATACATTGAGTGGACACAAACTTTATTAAATATCATGCACCTACCGAAAACCGTGAAATGTTGCGGTGACGTCATATGCATCGGCAAAATTCGTACGGATTTCGGGGCCCAGAGCAATAATACGCCTGTTTGAACTAGCCTTATTTGAAAATACTGACTTTCCAATCACAAGTTCATATTTCAGGAAATATTTCTGCATACGTTTCTATGTTTAGTTGTCGCCAACTCTAATCACTGACCTTAAAATTGGCCATTACAATAAAGACGCTTAGGCTTCTCTAAGATTCATAGGGCCGAATCTGTAAATAAGTATTCACTGATTTACTGTTTAATGACATATTGATTTCAATAGGGCAATAGATTTTGTCATGCATTATGAAGTGGTGGATAACTTCAAATGAATTGTACAAATTCAAAATACACTAAAAAGACTTACTCGTAGTTTATAAACAGTCCAAATTCAGTCTTTCCTTGATTATTTTTCGAATGGTCTTTTATGACTCTTATAAGCCACTGAATGCCACTGTGTCCTTGTTGAGAAATGGTTACACGCGGATTTTCATAATAGAGGCTGTCCAAGAAAATATAGTCACATACGCCAGGCTGCACTGCCACTTTGGAAGATGCTAGCCAAATTCCGTACGTGCAGATGATTGGTTTTAAAACCATGGGAATCCCTGAAAAAAATATAGCGTTATTATATCAATAGATTATTTCCTGCCAAATAATTAACTAAGTGGGTTCAAATGTTATATGAAATCAATTGCTCAAATATATCCTCGTATTACACCAATCTCTGAATCATTATTTTGTGTATCGTCATTATTACTATACATATGTTTAAAGAAAAATTAGAATTAGCTTTTGGAAGACTACTTCAAGAGAATACCAGAATTAAATGTACACACACAATTTACTACAAGTGTATTTTCAATAGGGTGAGCTGCACAGTGCCTGCTTCTATCAAACTGGTATATTCAATGTCCCTTCTCGGTGGTGGCGCTGTTTTCACGTTTTACTCGTATAATATGAGCATGTGGCAGCCGTCTTTGCACTTTAAGTTTAATCGTAGCAGGTGTTTTAAGAGCGAGCTCTGGGCTTGAAAAGACTGACCCAGCACGGGTGCTCATGAAAGGCATTAGTAGTTCATGGCAGTACGCTTGCGCTTCTCGTTACGGCTTTCGTCGCACGTATAAGTAAACAAAGATAACCCTTTGCACACATGCAGTGCACATATGCATTCCCATGTTCAGATGATTGTATATCAGCAAGGAATTGGTGTATAAACTTTGAGACGATATTTTGTGTTTTACTTTAAAAGGCACATATGTTCTGGGTTCTATTGAAAAATATTTGAAGTAGTATTTACGCAATATTGCTTACAACTTATGAATATAATACTGCTATGACCCTCCTCCATCCAAAGCGACATGTGCAGGGGAATGATGGGTACTGCAGATCGGAATACTCGAGCAGAATAATCTGGAGCTTCCGGCCAAGTTCGAGCCTATATGCCTGCGGAGCCTTATAGTGGGTTCCTTTAATTATCTCGTGTCTGCTTCTTCGTCGACACCAGTACACTACGCACTGCAACTGAAAGAATATTATGCATCCTACGTAACATTGTGCTAAATACTGATGAAATGTACCAGTCTGCGATTTGTGCTCAGCCCATATCGCGAACTTTATTAAATATTGAGGACATTTCTTTGCTAATTGTGGATACGCGCCCGACTACAAACCTCGCAAGAAAGAGACCAAGGAGCATTCGCTAAGAAGAGAGGAAGAAGAAAAGAGGCTACCGGCGCGAGCAGAGCCTAGTTGGAGCCGTTGGTCGATGCAACATCAACCTTCAAGAGCCCTTCCCATGTATAAACTGTAAATACATTCTATAAATCTCTTTTGTAAACCGGACTACTCTAAATTATCGAACAAACATTCTTCAGTTTTGATGCTCCAGAAACTTGAACATAGTTACTGGTTTTAGTGTACATAGTTTGTGCAATTGTTTGTAGGCTTCGTAAAAAAATATATCTTTTTATCGGTAAGATAAACTCGTTCCTTTTTTGTGGCTATGGAGGTGGGTAACGGGTTACTTTATTTGCAGACTGGCGAGTAACGGATCTTCTGACCTTTGATGTGACGATTACAACACTGCTTTTTGAGCTCACAATTATAGAAGTTCTTGCATTCATCCCAAATTCCTTAAACCATATGCGTCTGTTCTCCCACACCACCACTTTCACCACAGAAAGATAAGTCAGCGCCCATGCATTTTCTCCAAATGTCGAAAAAATGCTGCAGCCTTCAACGGCAAGCCAGGTGGAAAGACGCCGTGCGAGCTCGACTCCTGATATCCGAACGGGACAATAATCCGTCTCCATTCCAAAAGTAAGCCAAAGTTGCTATTATTTACGGCAAAGCGTTATTTTAATTTTGAGGTAAATTAGGTTATTAGCCCGTTCTTTTTTTTTTTGCAAGTAACGGTAACGTGAGAAGTGACTCCAAGTCGAGGGCGGCGTAGGCAACGGGAGAACGAACATGACGACAGAAGCAGGAAGGAGGCATAATTAAGAAGTACTGCTGAGGATATGAAAGTGCGTAAATATTTCGTAGACCTCTACGAATTTGTCGCAGCTGTTAGCATCCCAGAAATAAGGGTTAACTTTTTACGTATGTGCTAAATATCTTTCAAATGAAGTGATTTCAAGCTACTACGTTCAAGACAATGGCCCGACAGACCTTCCACGACCTGTCTACGTGACGTAAGCGTAAGTAGAGTTGGTCACAGATTAAGAGAGGAAGTCACCCGGCACCTTAGGATCTGAGAAGCGAAATCTACCAAGATCATGTTTTGAATAAATAATAATTTGGAAAGTATTACAGAGTACATGGTACATGGATAATGATCTAAGCTTATCAAATGAGATCGCAGCTTATAAACCAGAAAAAAGAACTGACGCAGCATGATGGCTTTTATAAAATACTACGAGAAACCGAGATTTGAGACCATAAAGGAATATATGTTTGATTGTTGTTCATCAAGTTAAGAAAAATGAAGTAACTTCTATAAGTATGCTTCCCAGAATAAACTCTGGAACTCGGGACTAGACCGCATCAAAAACATCGCCCTATTTTCACGGCATCTCAAAGGTGTGCTATGTATTTCGACTACTTGATCACCCGGACGAAAACTTTACGAGATACGAAGGAAGGTAATCTCAGCAGCTTCAAGAACAACCCAGTATCAAGAATCGAACAGGGTGACGGTCTACAAAAAGTGGTTGATTTAAAGAATAAGAAATTTGATCCCGGTGGAACTAATCCATTATTTGACATTTCGAAACGCTCGTTTAAAAACCTGTTGAATAATATGCCGTTTTGGAAATTTGATGTAATTGAAAATAAAAGTTACCTTTAAAATAACAATAAATTACTTTTCAACTCATCTTAATTAAGGAACCTAATTGAATACTTCTAACCAAGAAGAAAATAATTGTAATCGATTACTTCTATAGTAACTTGTATAAGTCCGGTATTGACCAATACCATCCTACAAGGCAAGGACTGCATTTGACGTCATCGCTTTCACATTCCTAGCCATAAAGTTATTACAATTTACGCTACAATTTCACCTGGCAATAGCGTATATGCGACTTCTGAGACGCAAATTGAAGCAAACAGCAACATAGTTTACTTTTGCGATGCTCCTGTAGTTTTGTTTGTAAAAAGACGTGTGCATTTTGTCTGTTCGCAGCGAAATACCATCGAGTACTTTTGTCATTTGCTTAGTACCGAATAGTATGTACCTTTATTACCATTGTAAAAGTGTAATCGCTTTAGTTGGCGTATTTTTTCTTGTAAGAGTATGTTTAACTTCCTGATATTTCAGGACCAAACCTGTGTTCCACAGCAGGTGTCTAGAAACAAGCGACGATTCTAAACAAAGTAACCATCGAAAGAAATGTAGATTGTGTTCAAGGTTCACCCGCATTCTTGTGGTGCTTATATGTATACTGCTAATCTGCCACTCCGGTCGCTATAACAAAATGACCCGTCTGGCATCTTTTCGAGCGGTTAAAACATTTAAAACGAAAATGACAAAGTACGCGGGCTAGGGTAAGTTTGTTTTTAAAATTTTCTGACACAGGCAGCTTTTATTAGGCACCTGTTGTCAAACATTTCTGGCGTGAGTGCAATGTTTTGAACATAGAACAAACGTCTCCGTACAGAAGAAGATGAAATAAAACAATAATTATTCAAAAACTGACAACATTCCGTGACCTTCAATTTATACTTATCGTACATGCACAGGGAGATACTGAACCTGTGTTACTGCGTAGTTATAGGTGTCTCTTTTTAACTCGTTTGCGAGACGTCCTTTATTCGTTTGGCGCGTAAATCCCCATGCTGAAAAGCGCCGACGTCGTGTTCGCACTAAACGTTTTCCAATGTGTACATAAATACATGAACGAAGCCATTTTAGCACTGTTTTCAATGCAATGAATTTAAAATAAAACGCCTTAGCTGACCGCTCGTTTGGTCTGCCTGACTGATAAATGTTCCCAGCTAGCTAGAACGACCGAGTTTGTCGGGATATTTAATATGTAGTAAGAGCGCAGTGAGAAATGCACTTACTTTTTGCAATATAAATCCATTACCGGAAGTTAGTTTTCGACTGGTTCTTGTTTGCTTCGATTTGTCGCAGCACACTATCGCCATTTGGAACCTTTAGGGTATATTATAATAACTTGGTGGGCCGACCGACCCCAAATGGTAAACTAGGTGAATCTCGATGAGATCACGCCACAAAGCTGCAGACGCGTGCCACTGGCGTCGCAGTGTGCTTGCGTATCGCTCGTTGTGAAATGCTGAAAGCCGTGCTGCCGGCAACGCTTAAGAAAGCAAATGAAGCACTGCATGAAGTACTTTTGAGGACGCTTGCGGAGAAGTGTACATACCTTGTCGTCTAGATGGTATACGTATTCTCAACTTTTTGAAACTTTTATGCATGATCGGTGGTAGTGCAGGCATCGCGAAGCGTCCATGATTTTAAAATTTTGTTGTAGCCCGTTGGCCTCGCAGGCATTTTACAAATCACGGCATGACACTTATCTGACGTCGCATGGCTAATCGCTGCCGCTAAGAAAAGGCGTTATATTATGGTACTGACCATTAGGTGTAGTAGTTGTTGTCGCAATTGGCGTTGTACTTTTGGTCGTACTTGGTGCCAAGCTTGGCATCGTAGTTGGCGTATAACTGGGCGTTGTTAGTTTCCCTGTTTGGAGATCAGTCGTTGTGGTCGAAGTACCTCGAATGATTGATTCGTTCGACGACACTGGACACCCACCAAGAGACTCTGTTGGATATGCGGTATTAAAATCATTTATGCATTGATTGCAGGAGGTACAGGTGCAGGCAAAATCACTAGAGAACTGCAAAATATATCTACGCATGAACTTCCACTAACCCTTGTACAAAGGTGAATATATTGGAGGCTTATCACGAAGCTATTTTCTTGCTACATGTTGGAATATTATTTCCTTTAGTTTCCATAAACAATCGCGTTTAACAGGAGGAACAAACAAATTATTCATGGTACACACAAATACAGAATATAATTGTGACCTGATCGATACATTTATAACATGCAATTAATAAGAATTGATTATGGTACCAACAAAAGTTCACCTCTATTTGCTGGAGTTTGTGTTTTGCATGAAATACAACTATCTCATTGCTGCTGGCGGGAGCATGTGGTTCGATCTTGCGGTTAATTCTCGCGTAGTCTCGGATAAATAGAATATACGCCATACTAATTCTTACGAACACAGAGCAAAGCGTACGATCGCAAGGGTTAAGCGGACGCGAATTCGACGCTTTGAAAGCGAAGAAATCACGTATTTTGTGCGGAACGCAGCAAAGGCACCTGCCCAGAATCTCGTTAGTTTAACAAAACGTTTCTGTAGCTACGTTTGCACGAGCGAAAAGATGGTGGGGTACAAAAAACTCCAGCACTAGGTTTCCCTCTCTAATTATCTGTGTTTTTAAATGCAAATTCAAATAATTTTGTTAGGCATAGCCTGGAAGGTTATCGGAAACAAGAAACTGCTATAAGCGGCTTGAAGGATCCTGGCAGCCAATAACACAAACCTCCCCCCCCAAAAAAAAAAGAAAAAGAAAAAAGAAAAGGTTGAGACAAGACAAATTATATTGTCGCACAGTGTGCATCTATAAAATAACACAGTATTAAAAAATGCCTAAAGTACATTATGGCAGGGATACTTGTTTATTTATTAATGAAATACCTTACAGTTCCATTTGTAAGGGGCATTGCGTGAGTAACGTTAATCGGTGTTTCTGACGCATTGATTGAAGCTACCCAGTTGTCTGCCACGTTGCACGTCAACGATAGAACCTCGGGTGTTTTGGGCAGTTTTATGTTTTACGCAAAGAGCTTGCCTGGTAAAGCAGTCTACGACTGCTCCCAGTTGAATCCATAAGTGAACACCCGCTTCTGCCTTTACTTCCTGAGCCCGTGCGCCAGCGTGCCTGTAGCACCAGCGCGTCGGCATTACCGATACACGATACACGCACGTGGGGCGGGGGAGGGTGAGAATCCCAACATTTTGTGGTGATAGAAATTAGGACAACTGCAGTGAATGCATAGCACATATTTAAAATCGAAATGCAGCATCCAGAAAAAATGCATTTGAAGGATATGTTCAAATAATAACAATTGCACCTCGAAATAAGACGCATAAAAGAACCAGATGCATACGTAGAAGAAATAAACATGTTGGAATTTCGCTAATAAGCACGACTTACATAATGTATGAAGCACACACAACCCAAAAGAATATTCAGGAGATATACAACCATTTGAAGAAAATATTGCAAATAAAGCTCAACAACTTCACATCGAAGAATGTGAAGTTGTCCATGAATATTAGCAAAGAAATAAGATAAACAAAAAAGAAATAAGAGAAAAAAACATAAATATCAACGAAGAAATCATGTTCACAAAATTCCTTAATGTTTGACAATGACAGCACGACAACGTTCAGGATTGGTCTCGCTGATGGTGTCATGAGGACGCGCATTCCACCAAAGTTCTGCTCTGTGGAAAATAGAATACAATTGTAATAAAGAGCGCTGGGTGTTACGTTCAAGTTTGCAAGAATAATTCAGATGAGTTGTAGCCAGTGATGTTTGCGTTAGGAGACCCAGGCTGAGATAAGTTGATTAATAAGTGCGATGAAGTTAGTACGACGATGATAGCTTGCGTCTTGAGGTCGATTCTGGCTCGTCGATTTTTTGTGTTAAATTGTTGATGCTTCAATAAAAAAATTGCCTAAAAAAATGAACTCGCCACATGGTTTGCAATTGTTCTAGTGCTTTAATAAGGTAGGCTTCATAAGATCGCAGATGCATAATGCGCATTCACACTTTGATGGATTAAGAAAGTATATACAGCCTCTTTTTTATTTAAAAGAGCAAGACAAAGGTTTATATTTAGGTAGCCAAGAGAACGATTTAAGCAAGACAGAGTGACCGAAATTAATTACTTCGTGAGAGGTGCATATTGATAGAAAGGATATGGTATTTGTATCATGTAACCATTCACAAAATATTGAATTATTTTCTCTGAAACAACCCATATTCCTACTTACTTGTTTCTTTAATGCCAGAAAATGTCACTCTGTTCGTCTGCACCGGTTTTCAATATCACCAAAGGTAGAACGAAGATGGGACGTCAGATCATTATGATGTGCCTCAATGTTGAGCTCGGCACTTTCTGCGCTCCAAGATGCTACGGCTCGCATAATATTCTGTATTGGTTTTACCGTAGCGTTAGACAGTTGATTCTATGGTGGCGGAGGCGGAGTGATAGCTCCAGATCTAGGTCAGCATATTAGAACCTTCGGCTCTCAACATCCCCAGAATGGATGTTGAGAGCCGGTTCTATTGTGCCTCATAGCGCGCTTGCGACTTATCAAAGGCTTTGTGATGGGCCGTCACTTGGAAGTATAAAGATTCTGGCATAAGGAGGAAGGCCCATCTCGAGTGGTTGAAACCGTGTGATTGTGGCCTGGAGTTTTCCAAACAGTGTCTTTGTGACGCGTATTTAATGAAAGGCATATTAAGACGCTTGAGTAAATAGCTGCCTCGGCAACATTCTTAAGTTAACGTTCCTTGAGTTCAGCCCCTTTCCTGTCCACTAATGTCATTCTGTTCTATTGATGATACATTTGGGCTACTGTCTGCTTCATCCAATCCGCATGTCAAATAAATTGTTGCCATGTGAAGCTGTGTGCGCAGTTATATTGTTATCATGGGAAAAGTAGGCCATCTACTTTGAGTTAAATGATGTCTTCGCTGTATTTGGATGACCTGCCATAGGAGTTGCTGACAGCAACGCATTTCGACTTTTACCGGGTAACATTTATGTCTCATGATCTAAAGGTACGTTTGGATGCCATATAGAAGGATGGACTGCTGCTCGCCAGGATTGCCCATAGCGCACAAGAGGGGGACATCAGACGTGGAAATGGATTGTCTAAGGTGTGGGACTTGTTGACTTTTGCTGGACGGTTTTCATGGTTAAGTTGAAGAGCTTGGGAGGCAATGTGTAATCCCTGCGGTGTGCCACGTCGAACAGTGAAAGGGTCCGAGGGGCAGCCGTCGGCTCTTATGAGGGTGGACATGGAGGTTCGTGAGAAAGTCGCGAACGCAGTAGGCAAGGCGCACACCTGGGTTTGTGGACGCGAGCCTGTCAGAAAACGGGTTATAATTAATATTATAGAAAGCCTTCATTATGTTTACTCCTGCAACGGTTAGGATTGGGTGCAACTAGGAGCCTCAAAGATTCCTTCGTGATTCCGGTAGGCGATGTCATGAGCCACAACGTGTTACTTTTGGCGAGTTGGTTCATGGTCATATTTAATGGGTAAAAACAACGCAAAAAGACGAAGGACCAGTAAAAGAAAACACACCGACACAGTGCTGACTAACAACTGAAATTTTTGTTTCTGCGCCATTCAGCAAAAAAACTTGAAAAAAGTTAAACATATAAGCAATCGACCCGATAACACGTCATCTTCCCATCAAGCCGACACGTGGCTACAAGTATTTACCCGCATTTCTGACAAAAATTCATCTCAAAACTTACCAGGGCAGGTGACGGTACACTACACTTATGCTCATGCCCGCGTCATCGTTGGCAATAAAAAAAAAGATTCGTCAATCTCCCAAACATACATAGTTTTATGTCGGGCTAAAATCTTGATTTGATTAATTATTGGAGTGCAAGCACATCCATCACAGTGGACAGCTAAGCTTCCAGACCGGGAGGCTAGTAAGGACAGCGAATATTCCCTCGCCCGGTCGTTAACACATCTCCCCGTCCGCCCAAACTGCACTTTTCCACAGGAAAACGGAATTAGATACACCACCCCGCATGCGCGGGCGAGTAAACGGGTTGCGGTGCTTAACTTCCACATTGTGTACCCACGCGACCACCTCGATTCACGGCTGCACACTGCCGCCCCAACTTAGCTGGAGCCGAAAACACAACTGGCACGTTGTACCTGCTTGCAACCTTTTTTGACACAATGGGACACGTTGTGGATATTACGGCAAGACGACAGGTCTTATCGTTGGTTTTGTCTAGTATCAGTGCTAGCAGGCCCTCTAAACACCTTAACCAAGGATTCCATGACGCCCATGGCAACTCCCAAAGGAAAACCAACATTAGACAACCTTTTGACCGCACCACCTTGTTTAAGTCATGCAACCATAGTTGAGGTGGCAGTTTTTGTTGCACGTCAAAAGGTCGCGCAAGAGGTGTCTATGTGAAAGACACATATGCCCGATGCGCAGACGAAACAGGGGGACCGCATAAAGCCTCTCTCTATGCCTAGAGCTCTCTTATTCACAAAAAAAAATATGCTTTTTCATCAGTAACTGGTTACCCACCTGAAGGTTTCATTCTACTTGCCAGTGATATTTAACGTTGTACTTAAGTGAAGCCTAGCAATCTCTGAATGGAAGGCTACTTATTTCTACAGCTCAGGTACAGCAGGTGCTCGCCGTGTGATACACCTCTTCATTCCCAGGGATCCCAATATGACTTGGCACACAGCAAAAATAATGTTACATCCTTTCCTGGTTGCTGCTACTATTTTCTTTTGAAGTAAAATAATGAAACATTTTGGGGGTTCGTGAGCGACATCATAGTTTGTAAGGCACTTAGTGAGTCTGTGTATATCACTGAGGGGGAGTTACTTCTCTGTATACAATGATGCACCACAAGCATTAGGCCTTGCTATTCCGCAGTGAAAACAGTCGCGGCTGAATTGAGCCTTCCAATAAATCTTACTGAAAGGCCGATCATGGCATATCCAACAAGATTTCGTTCTTGTGACGTCGGTGTAGAAGTGACAACAACAATATTATTCCTTATGAAGCTCAAAAAAATGCATGACGCGTGATCTCAGTTGGCGTATCCTTCTTATTGAACTTTGCAAGTGAAAAATCACAGTGCATGCAGTAATACTCCCATGGATCACTGTATTTGGAACAGAAGCAACTGACAGGTTTCTGCCCATTCCAATGAACTGCGCAATTACAGTTTCACATAATAAATAGAAAGATAATGCTAAACTTATTTTCCAAAATTTATTGAAATGTCGCGCCTGTAATAGCCTCTTGGGCTTGATGCTGAGCAACTGACCGTATCGTTAAGGCACACATGAATCCCAAGAGAATCGTCGTCTGTCAAGAGATATATCGTTTGCTTCAGCATCGAAGCTAAGCACACGTGATGTCTTAAAGGCTCCATTTGCCGAACAAAGTGTCTGATGAAGGACAGAGTTTAGTGTTTGTATAACTGATGGCCTAGCAGACCCGTACGCAAAAAACTGCCGTAGTCCGGAGCGTGAGCGGATCACAGACCGAAATGTTCGCAACAAAACATAGACGATCAGAGCCCCATGTCTTGTGGGACAAGATTTAAAGGAGGTTCCATGATTTCTGGCATTTTAAAATCATACATTTATATTTGGCGCAAACGATAGCCTAGGGTCGAAAGTGAAGCACAGAAACGCATGGCCTACTTTTACAGAGCTGGGGGTATAGCGCCTATATAAAAAAAATATGTAAACCCCCTTTAAAAGGAGTAGCAGACAGCAGCCGTCTTTTCCGGAGAAAAACTAAAGCCATATTCATCTGACCCACTTCAGGAGATTGTTTGTAGCAAATTGAAGCATCCGTTCGCATATAGAAATCAAACTGGGAAGTAATCCATTAGAAGAAACGGATTAATTGTAATCCGTTACTTTTTAAAGTATTTTTTTAATTTCCACGTTACACTTTTCGGAAGTAATTTGTAATATAATTTCGTTACAAAATATTGTTAAAGAGGTAACGCAAAGAAAAAAACGCTATCTTCAACAGCCTAATTAAGACAAGCATGTCACAAAACAATTTTTCCGCCAAAACAAAATTTTTTACAGCAATATTTATTGCGCAGGACTGATTTTAGTTTGCGGCTATTTCACCCGTTTTGAATCGCGCGCCACAAAGTTGCTATTATACGTCACAGAGTAGCTGCTATACGTCACGGAGTGACGTATACCAGCCACTCCGCGGGCGTCGAAAGAGCGGGAGTTTCAAATGCGGAGAGGTTGGGACTCCGACTAAATTACGTCCTGTGGCGTAAATATTGCTAGAAAAAATTTGTTTTTTCGCGGAAGATTTGTTTCGTGACATGCTTGTCCCAATTAGGCTGTTTAAAAAAACACTTTTTCTCTTTGCAGTTACCCTTTAACGATTATAGATAACGGAAGCACGTTCAGCAAACTAAAAAAAACAGCAGGAAGGGAGAATAACCAAAAATAAAACACGATTTCTTTAATGACCGGTCACACTTGACCCACTCGAAAAACGGGCAAGGCATGTACAAATAGACGAAAGTCAAAGATCAAGTAAAACGACGCTGAGTAGGCTCTTCGCCTTCCATAGTGTTTTTGTGTTTCTGCCGGGCAGGAGAAATATGTTCGTGTTTATTTGTTTTTGTATTTTTCACCGTTTCACCCTTTGCTAATTCTTCGACATCTCCCGCCACCTGCACAGGCATCAATCGCGGTTTCACAGCACGCGTAACAGATTACGTAGCCTCGCGCGAGGGATCGAAATTATCTTTGTCTGTGATGTGCGCTGCTGTATTCAAGAACGCTCTGAGGCATGGCTCAAAAAGCGCCCGGTGCAGGCTAAAAGCGTCGTCTTTTGAGGATACCTGCGATATTTTTTTTTGTTTACTTCTGTGGGCATGGCGGTCGAATGCACACCTCAATTTACAGTCAACTGTCAACATAAAGGAGTGGGCGGGAGGGCAAGGCCATCTCGGCTGACAGAAAGAAGAAGAAAGAAAACGCGTAAAAGTGTTGTGATCCTTTATTGTTTTGTGACACGGATGGCATCCGCTTCTCTCGACCTCTCTACCCTCTCTCTGACCTCGCCTCCAGGACTATTGGTATGGAAGTGAAAACCGATGAACGATCGATAACCCGTAACCACCACTTTTGCTCTGACTGGTCTAGTTTTCGGTCATGGAGTGTTTGTCGTCTCCATGGCCATCTGTTAATGGGATGCTCAAATTTCAGGGCATTAAGGAGAGCGGAAACCTAGAGTCTCAGTGCATACTTTGCTTGCCAAAAGACACACATTTTGTAATCAGCAAGAACAAGTAACTCTAATCTACGGAAACACATCAATCAAAGCTGGGACTCCTGCATTCTGCGTTGGCTATACATCGTAACGCTAGAAGCAAATTTTTCTTTTCTTGTGAATAACAGGCTAAACACCCAAGTCAAAAAGAAGCTTTCGTAGATCAGCTGCTTTTTGTTTTGAATTTCGTAGCGGAGGTAGACGCTGCTACTGACAATGAGCACCGCTAGTTTTGTCTTCACAATTCCAGGCATCTTTTCGGAGGCCGTAAGGCTAGCTGAGATGACGGTTGTGGTTGCAGCTTTCGGTGCCTTCTCAGCGAAAGGTGAAAGGAGTGCACCAACACTTTTTTTCTTTATTACAATATTTTTGTTTTACAAGGACTACCATAATACGGGTGTATGAGAATTGAGTAATGTTGCAAAACATTTTTAAAGAATCTCAAAATTGTTTATATTGTTTTCTGTATAAGTGTAACGTGTAAAACAATAGGTGTAAAAAAGTAACGTGAAAGTAATTCACAACGTAACGAGTGAAGCAATAATTTAGTTTTCAGCGAAAGTAATTATTAACGATAATCCATTTCTTTTGAGGCTCGGTAATTTGTGGTGGTAGGCTTGGATCTGCTTGAGGCAGCTCGCCATTTGACTATTACGTATTCTTTCTTGTGGGTGGGAAGCGCTGGGTTGTTGGGTTTGTGTTTCAGAGCGCAGCTCAGATAATTATCTCTGCACTCATGTTGGGTAGTCAAAGTATTCTCGTCCTGTGGGAAAGGCTGTCCGCAAACCATACAGTCCGAGAAGTCATTGCAGCCCTTGCATACGTCACTTCAATTTTGGTGACTCAGTGGCTGGACTGCATCGCATGGGTCTTAGGCGGACGTAATTTGTGCATATGGGAGCAGGAAATAGCTGCATTACATGTCAAACGATCATCAGGAGGATGTCTGGGTTTTACCCATTCGTCAGAAATTTAAAGGTGTAGATCACGGACGTTGAGTTTCGCGGTGATATTTTCCTAAGTAAAGTCTAGACGAATATCAAGTGTCACTGACAGGGTAACGTGGAAGTCGCTGGCACGTACGCGTTCCGAGGGTGAATTAGATCGTAGATCGGGAGTGCTCAGCATCGCCATGATGTTGTTCACAGCTGTGTACCTGTACGCATCTATATGGTGAATATATTGCGGGCCTTGCAGCTTCACGTACGTGTCTTGTTCTTATTTGATTTGTCTCGCCGTTGTTCTGAGCTTGTAGCTCCAGCATAGCTAACAGTGTAGACGAGAGGTTGAACTTGTTGGTCGTCTTGACGTTTACTGCCTTTCCGAAGGGCGGGAACGTTTTATTAAGGTGTAGTGTTGTTAATGCGGAGCTTGATCCCTTGCGACGTCTGTCTAGCAGGAGGGCAAGCCATTAGGATGAGGGACGCGTTGGGGCTCTGTCACTGTTCAACACAAACAAAAGAAGTCCAGGCTACCGGTGCACAGAGCCAGCGTGCCCGTCACCGTACTCATTGACCCAAGTAGGGTAAACTCGGCGTCGTCGGCTACCTCTTACTTGTTCTTCGAGAATTTAGGCGTTACTGGTCAGACAGAAGCATGATCAGAGAAACCGGAGCTGGTGCGCCGCCTCTTCCAAAGTCTTGAAGCTGGACCTTAGAAGTGGACCGAGATTTCGCGGTGTTTTTGTGAGAGCTCGAGAAGGACGCTTCCGAGCTTTGGAGGCAGTAACAAAGTTCCCACACTCTGGAAATTATTTCCAAGGTGCAAGTCGCGGCGTGTCCAGCACCATAAAATAATTTGTTCGCGACAGGCCAATCAGCTTGGCAGTAAAAGTACCTTTAAATTGAAAATAATTCGTGTCACGCTTTTCTTGCATGACATATGAAATGAAAGCTTACTTTCGATTCCCTTTTGATTGTTAAAAATAATCAATTCTGGAAGTTTACTGATTCCACGCTTTAAAATAATATACATGTATATATATAGATATATAGATATATTAATATAGATATAGATATATAATTTATATAGATATAAAAAAACAGGAATAGCCTTGACAATTTTATCTCGATCACTTCTGCGGTAATACCGCCCAGCGTTTATTTTTACATTTAGTTATATTAACATTAAACATAGTCAGGTTTATGTTTCTCGATATGCTGCTAGGACATTGGCTATGTCTAAGTTGAGACTATGAATCTGCCAGTATGATGTGTAGTCCACTTGATGGCCCTCGAATTTGTGTTTGATTTAAATACAATCATTATTTGTGCGTGATATCAACAAAGAGAATTGTAATATAGGCCGGGACAGGATAAGGTCTCACTCCATGTTCCTCCTCGAGCGTGAGATTTCTTCCTTTGATTCCACCCGGAGGCATATGCAGCCAGAGTATGTTGCCTGTAAAGCGTGTCCAACTGGTGTGTTCGACGTGTCCCAAAGAAGGGTCCCTCGATTTCCGCCTGATGACGCCATAAAATTGTCATGATGTCGTTTTATGCAATATATTTATTCATAATTATTGAGTATTGTTTAGACTACTTTTGTTATATTTGATTACCTTTATTGTGAGGATATAAAGATAGTGATCTCACTGCTTTTCTTAGTAATAAAATGACTTGTACCCATTATCTTTTCTTAGTCCCGTTTATATATTCGTCAATTGTTTCAACATCGTTCTTAAGAGAGTATTCTCGAACAAAGTATTAGAAAGCTGGGCGGTCTGCCAAAATAGGCGGATTTAGAAAATAAATAGTTGGTAATCTGGTGAATCTATTCTAATAATAGACCGAACGAAAGGCTCGTTTTCAAACAGACTGAAAATAGGCCGGTTGGGAAATCTAAAGTAATCCACAAAATTTAGGTTTGTTTTTAAACTTACGATACATTTATTTTCCTCTCAGCATAATTGAGTTTGCTGATTGAGTGTTTTTAACGAGAATTATGCTAATTCTAATCGATTATTAATTTAGCAATGTGTAGAAAACAAGTTTTGAAGAATACCGCCTAGAAGTCAGGGCCAGAACGTGACGTCATCATCGGTAGATGCCCGACCCATCCCGAACGCTAGAAACACTGAATTTCGACGAGAAGGAAGAGCGGTGGCTGAGTGGATTAGAACACACCAGCTCGGATCACGGGAGAGAAATTTCGCGTTGCTGAACCCGGGGATCCTGGGTTCAATCTCCAGCCGTAACCTAGAGCTGAGAACATGTCTCCCGTTCATGAATACTACGTTCAGGCTGTATAAATATACCCAAAATTCAATTTTTCTTTTGACGAGTACGCCGGAAACCGGCGGGCGTGTGCGTCTGGCGTCGCCGTGTGCTAGAATCGCGCTCGTCATGAGACGCTGAATGAAGAGACTGGAGGCGGCGCTGACCGGCTTGAGGGGCCCTGCATAAATACATTAGTTAAGATGCTTGAGAGTGGCGGAAGAGGGAAGAAGTGCATGTTTGATTTTCTAGATTGAACATATATTCTCAATTTACCTAGAGCAGTATGCATGATTGGATGTAATGCCGGCCTCACAAAGCGGCAATGACGCTAACTTCTGGCGGCGCTCATTAGCCTCGCACGCGTATTCGATCTGCTCGAGTGGCACGCATCGCCCGTCGCATGATTAATAGCTGCCTCTAAAATGGGCATCATTTTAGAGTGCTTACCACTGATTTGGGGCTGTTGATAAACTTGGCGTCGTAATTGCAGTTTGATTTGATGTTGTTGTGTTCACTATTGGCACAGCAGTCGTTGTCGTGGCAGTTTTGTTGGGACGTGCGTTTTGACGACTCTGCAGATCCATTCAGGGACGTAGTCGAATACGTGGTGTTAAAATCATTTGTGCCTTGAACAAAGGAGTAGCCGTCGTAAGTAAAAGCAGTTCACAGCCACCGAAGTTGCCCTAATATTTGACTTCATCCAAACCAAGTACAAAGAAAATATTTAATGCTAAAACCCAACATAACTTGGGCATATATCTTCAAACAAAATATATTTTCTCTATAAAAACAATCGCCATAAATAAACCGAGAAAGAATACTTCAAATTTTCACAAACTCGCAGTTTTATTGAGACATGGAAACAGTCTTAAAAAACTGAATTCGCAAAACTAGATCCTGATACAAACAAAAACGCACCACCTAATGCTCTTGCTTGTTCCCTACATAGATTTAAATAATCTCAGAGCTGCTGGCGCTAGCGTGTAAATCAATCTTGCGGCTAATATTTATGTCTTCCCGCAAATTTGAGTCTAAATACACTTTCATTTTAACAAATACAAAGCGCAAAGTACAATCTCCAGAGCCCAGTAAATGCGAGTTTGTCACTTTGGAAGAAAAATAAATCCTGCACCATGCGCCTGAACTTTCAAAAATGCACCTGCTGCAATCTCGTTAGTTGAACTAAAGTTACTATAGTCACATTTGCCCGAGCTAAAGCATGGTGGGGTACAAAAAAAGCGCACTCACGGGTTTCAATTCGATTATCTTCCGTGTTTTTTTCAAATATTCAGCATTAAATTCGAACAGCAATATTATAAATTGTATTAAGCACATTCAACAGACTAGATGAACCGCGAGCGTAAATCGTATCTTGAAATAAAAATACGACTCCGAGTAAAAATACGCAGAAATGATTTTTGTAATGTCGAGGGACCATCCATTTTCCGGAAAAACACAATGCATAACTCCATTGTAATCAGTGAATTTGGGGATTAGAGTAGAAATGATATATAAACGTTGTAGACGAGAAAGAAATGAAATAGCAGGTGGTATTAATACATGTTTTAGATGCGAATTAATTTGCGTCTTTTTCACGAAATTGGCCTGAGCGAATGGCCACGTTCACCATGCGAGGATTTGTTTCTGAAATGCACCGACCAGTGTTTTGATATAAATCTCGGCAAGTTTCTCATTAGAACCACAAAGCTATTTTCAACAATTAAAAAAGTTAGTGTACAAATTTTAGTTACCTATTTGATATTTTTAGTGATGACTTTCCCAAATATATACACTTTCAGGAAACTGTGCACTCGTGCCGCCACAACCGACCTCGAGTTTTTGTTTTATTTTTTCCCATTCGTTTTGCTTCATCATTGCCACAGCAGGACAGCTTATTCCCACTGTAGGTGCTACCCTGTTCGTCCCCTCAAAACCACATCTTCGTAGAGGCACGTGAACGTCCGATTATTGGCTCAGTATCTTGACAAGGCAAGATAAGGTCGGGAATGGCGGCTTGATCGGGAGCGTGTTTAAAGCGTATATATAATGTTCCGATTCCAAGATAACAAACATACATAAATAAAATTGATGTAGCTTTCCCGTATTTTTAATCAAAATATGTAAAGCCTAAAAGTACTCATATACCGCTTGCATCCGGAAGATACTGTAAAATTTCTGAAATTTATTGTGTTCTGGATTTTAACGTTTTGCATTTACAAAATGTCTGTCATATTGCTTGGGATATCGAGTTGCAAACGAAAAACCTTCTACATCACAACTTTCAGCAAAGCTGGTTCATAGACGCCAAACGCAAATGTTCACGGAGTTCTTCAATGGGTAGGTTAACGCGTACAATATGTACTCTTGGTAGATATTCCTAGAACGAAGCGATACTTGGACTATAATGGGGCTTATATACATCGCGATCATCACAGGCCTTTCTCAATTTCGAGCTCCTATGCCTCCAGTGAGCACAGGTGGTCGAGCTCCTTTTCGCCCTTATGGTCTAATATACTCCCAGTCAAGAAATCAGCGTCGATACACTCACTGCCTCTCCACTCCCCCCGCCCCCCCTCCACAAAGCGCAAGACCCTAATGAAAAAAAAATTATATGAATTTATTTCTGATATGTTTATTGGACACCTTTTTCATATCAGAACTTTTTATTTCATATCAGTCTCATATGCCGCATATCAGTTACACTAGGCTAGGTGGCGCAAGGTACCGTCCAATTCAAGTGCTACAAAAATATTTTTATTTACTCCGCCACCATGTAGACGCAATACGCATACCACTAGCATCAACTGAACATATACACTGAGCGCATATACACATACACGGCACAGCAAACATTAATACAACAGCCCACCCAATAACTACTTTTGAGCTCTGCGTTTCCGCCTTTTATGTAGGTCGTTTTGTAAGTACGGAGTTTTTCGGTGACCATCTAAGCAATACATAATATTCTCAAAATGTTGGATTTTTTTAGTAATGTCATACCTCTGAGAGTGTTCTGAATGGCTGAGAGGATGAATCTCTTAACAAAAAGTAAACGCTAATGCCGTAGTTATTTGAAAGCCATTAAATCAAGCCGCTCATCCGTGGTTCCAAGCCACGTGTTTGTCTTCCCGCGTGGCACGTCATATACTGAAAAATAATATATGAATTTACTTCTGATATGTTAATTAGACACATTCATATCAGTTGGCAAATGTTGCATATCAGTTCTTATATGTCGCATATCAGTTTTTGGGTATTTCATATCAGTTTCATATATCGCATATCAGTTTCGCATGTCGCATTTCAGTTTTTGGATATTTCATATCAGTTTCATATGTCGCATATCAGTTTTTGGATATTTCATGTCAGTTCTTATATAGATTCATATAATTTTTTTTTCCAGCAGGGGAACGGTAGATTCTCAGTATACAGTACACTGCAGATATTTTCACGAATGACAAAAAATGAGGTGGCGAATAACTGGAAAAAGTAAATTTTAATGGGGCAAACTTGTGCCCCAAATAAAAGTAAGAATAATCACAGGCGACATAGATGAATGTGAATGTCGGTGCAGTAGCAGGGTTGAGCGCTGGCGAAGGACTGACCTCGAAAAGCCACGGAGAGCGCCTTTTGTAAACGCACGGGTTTCGCCAACATTGGAACTAGAATGTAGGACTTCGAAAATTATATATGAGAAGCTTCTCGGACATTGTAGAAACTAATTTTACGATACCAATGAAAAAACGAAAGAAAGTAATATATAAAACTGGGGCTCTGCTTGCGGTCGGGTGCGTTGCCACTAGGCGACGCACGCAGCACTACTCCCCCTTTAAAACACTCATCGACCTAATGCAGCTTATTCACAAAAAAAAAAATATATATATATATGAAACGCCATAATAAGAATTTACAGTTCCCAGTCTATGCGCAGCTCTTTTAATCGTGGTAAGGCTTCAGGTGACGACGTGCACCACCTCGGATCGTAACTGTCATCTTGCAGGTGGCCGCGTTCCGTCGGAAAGAACTTCCGTAGTTGAGATCTCCGAAACGTCGAATGATCTTGTAGGGTCCGAAGTATCGCTTGTGCAGTTTCTCACTGAGAGCGTGGCTACGAATCGGTGTCCACAGCAATACTGTCTCCTGGCTGGAAGTGGACATCGTGGTGCCGAACGGTCTACCCACAAGATTCGACAGATTGTTGATCGCGGATCCGAAGCGGGGAAAACTGGAGTAACTCCTGTGCTCTCTGACTTACCAGGTGGGCATCGTCACTACCATCATATATTCGCACATGGGGTAGCATTAGGTTGAGCATTATCATCACCTTTCTGCCTTCCAGCAGCTCAAATGGTGTAACCCCGGTGGTGTCTTGAACAGCAGTGTCTTAAGCAAAAGTGAAGTACGGCAATAATTTGTTTCACGTCTTTTCTTAGACGTCGACGGGAAATCATGTCGACGATCGTCTCATTGAGACGCTCCGTGAGCCCGTTGGTCTGTGGATGATAAGCAGTTGTTCGACCATGGCTGGTGTGTCTGAAACAAAGGATATTCTGCGTCAGCTGTGACATGATCGACGACCCGGTGTATGTAATCAAGACTTATTAAGCGCCGTGACCGAGGAGGATGTCCTTGGCTAAGAACTTGGCGACTTCCACCGCATTTCCCGGCGAAATGGCTTTTGTCTCCGCGCATTGTGTGAGATGATGTGTCAACGGTGATTAAGCGGTTCTAAACGTCAACGGTGGGCCGGCCATCATAAAAAGAACACGTATCGTGAAGTTACAATATGGTTTGGGTAATCTCTAGGATGTGAGCAAAGAAAAGCATTTTGTTTTAGACCGGAACTCACCTTTGTTTTCCAGAAGAAATTGAGGAAATAAGGTCCGTGGCACGTGTTCGCTTCTTTCGTAAAGCGGCGGACGAAACTGGTTATAACTTTGTACCACTGCCCCTAGATGGCGCTACGCGTCCGTGGTGAAAAACTGGGTTTGTGGCGAATACACGACAACCGGCATTTGGGCGTACCAAGACTTCGCTGCGGCGCCGGGAGCGTTCTGCCGGTATGTCTCGAATTAGCGACAACCGGCAGCAAAGTGTTAATGTGGGGGACACATACCGTACACCGGAAAAGGCCGAGGACCAACGTGAGATAGGAGGGGGAGGGGGGGGGGTTAACAAATATGGAAGATAATAGACCTCGTGCTCAATGCTTTTTTTGAACCCACAGCTTTTGCCGTGACATTTTTAAAGTTCCTTTGTTCATACGACTACTTTGAGCCCTGACATGATGCAATAAAAGAAGTCAAATTACACCACCCCGCCAACGTGCGGGCATTTATAATAGAACAATTCAGCAAGTACTCTGTCGTTTCCGTTTATGGAATTGACTCAGGAAATAGCCAAGCTCAACATGTATCGTAAATAATCAATTAATATGACAGATTCTTGCTTTCCTGGTGATTTTGATTAGAGCACTGCGAACAAATACGTGCTTTTTTTTTAAGGTGAGAATCCTGAGCTCCTAGCGCTTCATCTTTAGCAGTTCCTCTTGCTGATCATGAGTTCTCGCAGCCGAGATGCATCATTCAAAGAAAAGCCTTGGGTGTGCAGCACAATAACGGAATTGCTGTACATTACGAATAGCAGAGATGCAAAAAAAAAACAGATAATTATAAACTATGTGAATACGTTCAAAAATTATAGCTACTTTTTAGCTGAAATGATTTGAGGAGGTGAGATCACCATAGCGCAAGCCATTTCTAGTGCTCGAGACATGAGAACCGGGACTCGTTGCCGGTTGCCTGCGGGCCGCGTCCCAGCGAGTCGCGGTCCGCATGCGACCCGTGGTCCGCATGTTTGAAACCTCTGGCCTAGGCTTTTGACCCGCAACCTTCGTTTTCCCTGTAGAGGTAGAAAAGTGGTTGCGAGTTGTTCATGCATTCGCTAGGAGCGAAAATTTTGTTTAACCAGCTTTATGTGGCGTACGTCGCCGGTGCTTTAAAACCTCGATCACAAAAGCGTCCTTAGCTGCTTATAGGAGGATTACAGGTTGTTTTGTTTTCGGGTGCTTTCCCTTCGCATTGCCTTACTACGGCGTTGACGTCATTGCAATCTCTCGTTTTTTAGGTTTAAGTATTTCTGTCTCTTCCAGTGTAGTTTGTAAGTATATGTATCTCGTAGCGTTAACGTCTTCAACTTTGTGCGTGTCCCTGCAATGTTTGTATTTCACTCTGCGTGCAGCATTTTTTATATTTAATGTTTCCTTGCATATTTCGTCGTTCTCGACCGCAGGCTTCAACAAACATAAAGCCGCTGCATGCGCCACTACCTAAATGAGTTCTACTCTTGTTACGGCAGTCTATCACGTTATGAAGTCATCTACTGGACTCGAATGATGTCTTAGAGAAATGAAGTCTTGGAGGGCTGCTTCGACTGCCAGTGCACGTGTCATTAGTGTAGGAGAGCAACGACATAGCAATCGCGACGCGAGAGCCGACTGCTCCTCGATCAGGCCGGCCGCGCTCGCTCTGCGGAAATGTGACCTGCGACTCTGGACTACCGTTAGTTTACAGAAGATGCAAGACTCTTCTTTCTCGTCGCGTATTCTTTTGCACTTCGGTGCGGTTGCGAATCCGTTGTGCCCCGCGTACCCTACGCAACATCTTACAAAAACCGTTCACGCAGCATCACGACATTCCGTCTGCGAGTGTCGGTGATTCAAATTGTGTTGAAGTCGGAAGATGTGATGCATGTTGTGTCTTCAATGTGTAACTCTTTCGTAAAAAAAAGGAAGTTTAAACTTGCGAACCTAACAGTGTACACATAATTTAAATTGATTGGTAATATAAATATATATATATATTGTGAACAAAGAGGGAGAAGGTGATTATTGAATTTATTGCATTAAAGTTAGGGAAAGGGAAAGAGAGGTGGCGAAAAATTGGGCCAGGAGCGGGGATTGAACCAGCAACCTTCCCCTGTCCGGGGCGACGCCTTAACCAATCAGACCATCCCGGCCACTGGTTTCGGCGGACTCAATTTCTGACCAGCTCTCGTGTACTATTAGTTTCGAATTCGTTTAACTGAGTAGACGACAACCGTTGTTGATTTAAGGCCCGCGCTAGTTCCGACTTGCGGCAGTGACGTGGCACGTCATCTCAGCTTTGCAAATGTCGGAAGGGGCCCGTCTCCCAAGATATCTGGGAACCACTCCTCCCCATAGGGACAGGCTGCACCGTATATATAATGGGAATGAGTGACGATTGACAAATGCAGCCGTAGTAATATTGTGAACAAAGAGGGAGAAGGTGATTATTGAATTTATTGCATTAAAGTTAGGGAAAAGGGAAAGACATCTGGCGAAAAATTGGGCCAGGAGCGGGATTGAACCCGCAGCCTTCTCCTGTCCGGTGCGACGCCTTAACCAATTAGACCATCCGGCCACTGGTTTCGTTTCGGGTATATATATATATATATATTATATATATATATATATATATATATATATATATATATATATATATATATATATTATATATATATATATTTATATATATATATATCGTGCGCAAAAAAAATAGTCGTGCTTAGTTATACTTTTAAATTTAATGTGGGTTATACTGCGCAAAACATAGAATCTTTAAAACTTGCATCGTTTTGTGTCACTTTTGGGCTGGACAGCTTCTATTGAAGTTCAAAAGCTGGCCTTCCTAGAACTGTAATGTTCACGCAATGTTCAAAGCAGGGTACACGCTATGCGTGTTTAAGGCCAGTCGTGTCTCCGGTTATGGTCACGTAACTACATACTCGAAGCTGGTGATAAGGCAGAACAGGGCACCGGCCTGAAGCCAAAGGCCACACATTGCATTCACTGCACTATTAATGCCGGGTTCCAGTGAAAAATCTCCTCGTTGTGTTCATTGTTGGGATGGCCCTGAAGATAAGAATTTTGTGTGTGCACTTCTGTTATGGCCTTAAAGGAGCTGCTGCTTTTATACCCTTCGCTCTTATTCTCTTTCTTCCTAAACTGAAAGCGTGGTAGAATGTGCGCACTCACGGACAAATCAACCGTAGATTTTTGTATCTCTGGACTCCGCGCGGGAAATGGCATAATTGTGATTCTGTGGTTTGATGGATGACGCATTAGACGTTGAAATTTCAAAATTCCTGCTTGCGGACCAAGTTTGGCTTGTGGTGCGCATTGCATGGCTGCTGTGGAATCGGCTTCTCTACTAAATGACATCTCGTTCGCAAAGTCCTACCCGTGTGTCGGCCACAAGCGATTTCTTCGAAGAAGCCCAAGAGATTCTTGTGTTGTGTTTAGTGTTCGGTTCGGCAAATGACAGCTTGTTCTACATCGTATTAATGCGAATAGCATTCTTTGGATACTTCACGCACTTTTCGCCTATGTATCTATCTATCTATCTATCTATCTGGCTATCTAACCTCTTACGCCGCGGGTCGATAAATAAATAAAAAAGACCGGCGCCGGCTGGGATTCGAACCGTTGACCCTTTGATCAGCAGGCAGACGAGCTAACCACAGAGCTATGAAGGCAGTCATTCAACGCACTCTAAACGGGTGTTTATATCTTTACCATAGGACGCGCTTTACAGCGCTGTCACAGCTACCGGTTCGCGCGCGTTCCATGCACGAGGGCTCATTCCGCTCTCGTGAGGCTGAGCACGGCCGCTAGCTCACCCTCTCCCGCGCTCGGGAGAGGGTGAGCTAGCGGCCGTGCTCAGCTCACGAGGCGGAATGAGCCCTCGTGCATGGGACGCGCGCACCGGCAGCTGTGACAGCGCTGTAAAGCGCGTCCTATGGTAAAGATATAAACAACCGTTTAGAGTACCGTTGGTTGAGACTAGCTGAGACGCCAGAAAGTCTGGTCGGTACCATTTTGAGTGTTTGTGCGTATGGCGAGTGCTTTGCTCGCCTTCCTAAGTGACACAAACGCACGTGCTGGGCTGCGGAGATCGTGCGCAGGGCTGTGAAAGTGTCAACAGATTTAGAATCGCCTCAAGAGTGGGCTGGCGTATCTAGAGTGTGCCGGCCACCTGAAGAACGCGCGTAACTCCGCACCGTTTGATGCTTTTCGCATTAACGTAGATAATCATTCCCAAAGGATGGGTTCTGCTGATTTTTTAATCTTCGCGGACACCTTCATTCTCGTTTTTGTGTTTTAGAGGTTGTTCTGCCACACCCTTGCCGACATATATCTCGGATTCCACTTTCAAGTCAGGTATGGTTAACGTGAGTGCTCTGCAACCTACTTCGCGACAATCGTTTGTTCTTCTACGGCCACTCTTCCGGATTACCTATAGAATTAGGCAGTGTCTATCTCCTGGAAGCCGGGTAAACACTTTCCCCGAAATTATACTAGCAGTAGCCTGCCATTGGCTGTTTGAAATCATGTCGCAACGGCAGGTAGAATACTGAATTATTTATTAACTTCGCGTTTCAAAATAACACGTTCCATGGCCACGTTTTAGTGGATAAACGTTTCATGGACACACGTTTCGTCGACAT
The DNA here is from genome assembly GCA_037355805.1 of Ixodes ricinus. Taxonomy (NCBI): domain Eukaryota; kingdom Metazoa; phylum Arthropoda; class Arachnida; order Ixodida; family Ixodidae; genus Ixodes; species Ixodes ricinus. The sequence continues at coordinate 61,826 of JAZHYW010055124.1, read as the reverse complement.
TAACGTTTCATTGACATTCGTTACGCGAATCACACGCGGTAGGGGCATTTCGTTGCGCGCGTATTCGTGAGACGCATGCACACAAACCCAGCCCACCCTTTCCATCCTATACATGGTGAGTTTGCATGAGGTCTTTACGAAATAAAAGAGAAATAGCTAATTTTTTTTATGAAACATCGCGTTTTGACAAAACGATCTTTCAATAAAACGTCCTTCGATGAACTGATTGCACCGCCAATGAGGGGCGACTACCGGTAGAATTTAAGGGAAAAAAGATTTGCCAGCTGCCGGGAGACTTGACACAACCCAAGAATTACCCCGGTTGTTGTTTGATTTCAACCTTCTCAGTTGTATAATAGCTGAGTAGTACCTGTTCACATATTACAACTTGTTTAGTTTGTACTGTCGCCGGCCATATGAGCTCCCCCGGCCGAACGCCGACCGGAGCCGAGATAATCTGGAACGCGGCGCATCGAACGTTGCCGCGTTTTGGGAGCCGGGCTATATGGGCTAAACCATTCCGTTGTCAAAGGGGTAGATACATAGCTTTCATAGGGTTTGCAGCCTCTAGAAATGTGAACCACAAAAGCATGACCGATTAGAAATGCCGCCTTCGGGTGTTGGCAAGAAATGTTCGGAGATGATATTATAACTGCAAACAAACTGGAGTTTGCTATAGGCGCAGATAAAGCAGCAGTTTTTTTGATCGATACTTACAATTGTAAAAACCCTATGTCTTTGATATGATATAAGGCATGACATCAATGATCCCTTGGCGAAGCGAGAAGTGGCCGACCAGGAAGCCCCCTGCAAAGTCATAGTGTAGAAAATTACCCCTGGCGAAGCAACGTGCTACTCAGCGCAGATAAAGCGCACGTAAAAAACAGTAGAGTCTCATCGATAAAACGCATTTATGAAAAGTGCCTCAATCATTCTTCTGCCTCGACACAAAACTTTTTTTTATATTATCTATAGCGTATCGTTAAAGATTAAATAAATTATTTCAAAATTGCTTGTCATTGTCTAGTCTAGGTTTAAGAAAGATTGTAAGAGAAGTTTGATGCTTAGGATTACTCTTCGGGTAGGAAATATTAAAAATGACTAAGCGGTTTCGCCAATAAAAAAGTAGCATTTAACACGTCAAAGATATAACGCAATTCAGAATTTCGATAAGCCGTCTGCGTTTACCTACAACCGCAAGCGCGATTATAATCGGCAGTGCTTCAGATTCACGTTCCAAAACGTGGAATGCTATTAAACTTCCTGCGTCCACCCGTTTGACAACAGAATGGATTGGTCCCAATAACCCGGCTCCCAGAACGCGCCCACGCTCGACGCGCCGCATACGGAATTTTCGCAGCTCCGGTCGGCTTTCGGCCGGGGAAACTCATATGTACGGCGACTGTGCTGGTTTACAAAAAGACTATGTGTAATAAACTTCTAAAGGATTTTAAAACAATTACTTCTGTCTGTTTACTTTCTTTTTTCGCAAACAGCTGGGCGAGTGACATCGAAGGCCCTGCATTACTAAAAATTCCGGGCAACATTGGCTTGGGTAGCGCTTTCAGTATTGCCCAGTATTACGCCGGTCTTTGCCAAACTGGAACCACAATATTCTGCAACCATGGTTTAGTAATGACCCAACATCGGAACCAAAGATATTGTCAACATTGGCTAGAACAATGGCTGAACACTGGACCAACATTTGCACCAATGACTGGGCCAACGTTGGATAGGGTTTCCAATATTATCAATATTGAGGCCGGTCTTTGCCAATGTGAGGCCAATGTCGGAACAACATTGGTGTGCTGCCTGGGAGCTGTTACCTGCTCGGTTTCCAATAGCTGATACAGATTAATGTTCGCAGTTATTTGGCCAAAGACTTTAAATCGCAGCAGCGCCCCTTTAAAAAGCCAAAAGTTCATCCTGCCATTTTTTTACTACGGTTTGGACGTGAAAATTCCACGTCAGGTCTTCTTTAGTTGTTTATCCTAGATATTTGTAAAAAAGCACCAGTTCTATGTAGCGTGATTTCAGTGTATGCTTTGCTATGTCGACGATAAGTTTAAGATTAAACGAAATTACTTTGTTTTGAAGTGTTATTTTTTCTCTGCCAATATTTGCACCATTGAGAAACATTATCAAGTTTGGATTATAGAAGAGACAAATCGTCACACTTTATAAATGACTCAGTCATCCACCAACAGAGCGTATATATAAATTAACAGAACATGGTATATCGTTCAGGCATACTAGAAGTGCTAAAGGGCGAAGACACCTACAATGAGAGAAACCTGATTGAACTGGAATAGACAAAGTGTTAAGATTGTTATTATGTACAGATTCCTCATGATTCAGGAGAACTGCAGCGAATCATTTCATTACTTTTTATTTAATGATGAGCTCCGAGATTTCTTGGAGTAAACGCTTCTGAGGTGGCCTGTCGGACGCCTTGCGAAATCTGTGAAAACGCAATTAGTCGCAAGTGGCACAATGAAAGTTTTATAAAGGTCAGAGAGGGAGCCGACAGTTGATATTTGATAAAGTAGTTGTTTTGCAGTAAACTTGTTTACTTGAATGTAAGTGGTAATGTTGAACAAGGTAGGTAAATGCTATAGAGTGGAAAAGCTGAACAATAAGTCTACAAAGGTATAGCTTGTGAGTTATATACGCCTGTGGATTGATGTAAGATTTGAGCTGCCAGTTATAAAGATTAAAATATTTGATCAGTTTTCTAATCATGTGGCATGTCTTATGTAATAATGGAGGCCCGAAACAAGCGTGCTAGTATTACCGAATCGCATGTTTGGCGATTAGTGAGAATCCGGCTGAGATACCGTCACTACCAGGGGCTGAGGTACGGCTTTAGCGGTGAATAACTCTGGCTACCCCAGTGGGAAGTAAGACCAGTTTCTTTCATTGTACTATACGCGGAGATAGAGGGTGAAGAAAGATGAAACTTTAAGTGTGTAATGACTGAACAGATATACTCACTCCGAATAGATGCTGTTTTATCCGACTAATTCGTTCCCACTGTCATTTGTTACTTTTGGTAACTTCGGTGCCATTTTAGGTGCTATAGCCCGCCGAAAATATTTTGCAATAATATTCTGACACGAAAGATTGCGTTAATTACAAATTGCTTCAAGTTTATTTTCCCCGCATTCATTAGTCTTGGCCCATAGGTGTAGACTAGGGCGGGGGCATCGAGGCTCGTGCCCCCGCTAATAAAATCAAGGGGGGGGGGGGCACCCCCCTCGCCTCGAGGCACGGGCCGTGATCCTGACCGAGACGCTGTTTACTGGCCATGTCAACGAGCTTACAAGTAGCGGCATGTAAAAAAAAATAACGCCCACGTTGCCTTTATTGACCAAATACATGGGAAATGGAATCCCACCGCGTCTTCGTTAGCTTCACTCTCCAGCTCTGGCGAGCAGGTAACGCGTAGCACCCCCCCAACAGGAGAACTCAGCCTGCCCCCCTCCCCCACCGGGAAAACGGAAAGTCGACGCCGCTGTCTTGGCCCATTGTAAATAATATTCCCACTACTCAGGTAAAAGCTAGAACTTTGCTTTCTGAAAATGTTTCGTCCTTGTAACTTATTTGTTGGTCCGTAAACCAAGCATTTTTCCTATATTTTTTTATTTCACCCCTTTGTTCAGTATTTGCTCATTAGAATGTGAATATTGATTTTTTTAGGATTACCCTTTTGGATTCATCAGAGTTGTCGGTATTAGTGAGGAAATCATTTTTCAAGTGTTAGAAAGTGTGTCTAAGGGTACTGTGAATCTGCCTTGTGATAATTTTAGTATTTTGTTTTAATCTTCACCTTTTCTGGTGGTCGCGCAAGTGTCAATAAAAAAGCATTTTATGATCACTACCCAGACAGCATACCAATATTGGTCCTATATTGGTCTCACATTGGTGAATATTCTAAACAATATCGGCAAATTTGGAAAGTATAACTACGCAATGAATTGGCGTGATATGGCGCGACCACATTTGACTTTGCTGCGGGCACAATAGTACCAATTTTTCTGTAAAGTTCTAGGCAATATTTGCTGAATACACAGAAAGAATAAAACACACGAAGGACGAACACAGACACACACAGTTCTTTCAATGAGCAACGAACATTTATGAGATGCCCATGATGCTACGACCGTGAACTTCAAAGATTTGAAAGAAAGAGAACGAAAAATTAAACGAAAATAAAGAAAATGAAAATGCCCAGATTTAAAATAAAACGAAATTGCTCAAAATTTTAAAATACCAAATTAAAACGATAAGACATTTCTGGAAATTTACCCCTTAACAAAGGGGAAAAGGAAGAAGAAAAAGAAAAAATAAAGGAAAATTAACCCCTGAATTAAGGGGAAAGGAAGAAGAAATTAACCCCCGAAAACGGGGAAAAGGAGGAAGAAAAGAAAAGGAAAAGAAGGCAAATTAATAAATGATCAAAACTACCTTCACGATAACTCTGGCGCGAGGAACTCTAGCTCTTTTGATGACAACACCAGAGAGGGCTCAGAAACATTGTTCGCGGCGTATTTGATCTTAAAGGCCTCAATTATTTCTCGCCCACACTTTTCTCTGTGTGTTTCAAGCACTGTGGTGTTTTCGAAGTTTGGGGTGCAATCGTGGCAGGTACGGGCATGCACGACTATGGGGTGAAAAGAGTCCGATGATGCCTTGGTGACTTCTAAATGGTGCTCCCTTAGGCGAACATTTAGGCATCTTCCAGTTTGGCCGATGTATTGGCCTCCGCAGCTCAGTGGAATTGAATAGACTGGCTTCTCTTTACATTTAACATACTTGTTGTGGTGCTTGATGGAGCATTCGGGTGGTCGACACTCGTTGTTCACCCTCTGGCACATTTGTTTCAACCTCATTCTACATGTGAAGACCACCTTCGTGTCAAATCGAGCAGCAAGGGTCTTCAGGCGGTGGGCGGTGTTGTGCACGTATGGTACGCAAACCGGACGTGAATGACTATTTTGTTTCAATGGAGGACGGATGGGGCCCGTGATGAGACGCTGAAGGGTTGTACGGAGGAGGTCGGCTGGATAACCTGCTTGGAGCAGGCGGTCATGCTGTCGCAGGACGCTTTCTGATGAGAGGTGTGAACAGGATTTCGAGCGAGAAGAGGCAAACAAGGTTCGAATGATTCCAAGCTTTACCGACTTGGAATGGTTACTACAAAATGGAAGGACAGGTTTTTGGAGCGTTGCTGGAAGCTCCAGCATAGACCTTGAGGATGAAGATGAAGTTTTAAATCCAGATACTGTAGACCTTCATCTGTTGGTTCTTCACTCGTGAAGTTGAGACCCGACGAGCAAGAATTGAAGGCTTCACAAATGGCCGGAGAAGAGATAGAGGACGGATGAACAACTAGATAGTCATCTACATATCGGAACACTCGGATTTCTGGAGCTATAACGTCAAGTTGGGTCCTCACGGCTCGGTCTATGTACATGAGAAAGATTTCACTGAGCACCGGGGCGAGGCATGAGCCTATACAGACACCTCTCTTTTGTCTAAAAATTTTCTTGTTGTATTCAACAAGCGTGGACTGAAGGTATACGGTAAGGAGATCAATGAAGTTCTTTGTGGATATTCCTGATGTATTTTGGAACTCGCATGGACCGTGCTCATGGATAGCATCAGAAACGGAATTCAAGAGAATTCGGGGTCCAGACTGTAGTAAAGGTCTTCTATGTCTAATGAAAACATGGAGTGCGGCTTGGTGGTGACGTGCAGAGAAGTAAGGTGGGAAATGAGCTCTGTGGAGTTCGTAATCCTGAAGGGCTGGCGGAGATTCAACATAGAGAGATGCTTCTGTAGAAATAAGGCTAAATGTTTTTGCCAACATCCTCTTTCAGATACAATGCTCCTGAAGGGCATACCATCCTTGTGTGTCTTCGCTGTAAAAAATACAGAAAAATATTGTTTTGCGGGAGATCCGAGTGTTTTCTTGAGAGAGGGCAGATTCATCAAGGTGCAAAGCTGTTTTGCTCTTGCCCGCAAGGATCCTGATGGTCTCGTCTTAAGTTGGTCAAAGTTCTTTTCCAAAGCTTTCGCTACCTTCTCTTCATAGTTACCTTCATCCAAGACCACGAAAACACCCGTCTTGTCTGATTCAAGCAACTTGAGTCGCTTCTGGCTCAATTCTTCGACAGCGTTCCGGATAGGGAACTTGCGTGTTTTCGGAGGAGGATGGTAGCAAATGGAACGAACTGCCGCTGACAAAAACTCAGACCGCCCCTGTTCCGGAATACGTGATGCGACCTGGCGTACCGAAGTCAATTGGTCCACTCTGGAGAAAGGAAGGTCTGGAGAAAATTTAGGGCCTTTGGAAAGCACTTCCAATGTACCTGGAGAAAGTTGTTGGTCGCAAAAGATAACTGGAGGGTCTAACACAGCTTGGCTGGTCTTGCGGCAAGACGCATTCAAAGAAGTGATAATCATACTCCAGGCAGAATCCAGGAGTCTGGAAGAAGAAGCTTGAAGAAAGATGAAGGAAGGATGGGTCCGAAACCTTAAGCCAAAGAGATTGGTCATGATGCCTGGAAGCAGATTCTCCATGAGCCGAAGACTTCCATGGGAGATCTCTTTTCGAGATGTTTGCATGATGCGGTAGATGGAAGCCCAGTTGTGAGGGGTGTAACCTAGCATCAATGCTACCCCAGGGTGCATTGTCTGCGTATGTACAGTCCTAGCGAGCATATAGACAAGAAACCTCAGACAGAAGCAGGCAGCTTAGGCTCATGCCTCGCCCCGGTGCTCAGTGAAATCTTTCTCATGTACATAGACCGAGCCGTGAGGACCCAACTTGACGTTATAGCTCCAGAAATCCGAGTGTTCCGATATGTAGATGACTATCTAGTTGTTCATCCGTCCTCTATCTCTTCTCCGGCCATTTGTGAAGCCTTCAATTCTTGCTCGTCGGGTCTCAACTTCACGAGTGAAGAACCAACAGATGAAGGTCTACAGTATCTGGATTTAAAACTTCATCTTCATCCTCAAGGTCTATGCTGGAGCTTCCAGCAACGCTCCAAAAAACCTGTCCTTCCATTTTGTAGTAACCATTCCAAGTCGGTAAAGCTTGGAATCATTCGAACCTTGTTTGCCTCTTCTCGCTCGAAATCCTGTTCACACCTCTCATCAGAAAGCGTCCTGCGACAGCATGACCGCCTGCTCCAAGCAGGTTATCCAGCCGACCTCCTCCGTACAACCCTTCAGCGTCTCATCACGGGCCCCATCCGTCCTCCATTGAAACAAAATAGTCATTCACGTCCGGTTTGCGTACCATACGTGCACAACACCGCCCACCGCCTGAAGACCCTTGCTGCTCGATTTGACACGAAGGTGGTCTTCACATGTAGAATGAGGTTGAAACAAATGTGCCAGAGGGTGAACAACGAGTGTCGACCACCCGAATGCTCCATCAAGCACCACAACAAGTATGTTAAATGTAAAGAGAAGCCAGTCTATTCAATTCCACTGAGCTGCGGAGGCCAATACATCGGCCAAACTGGAAGATGCCTAAATGTTCGCCTAAGGGAGCACCATTTAGAAGTCACCAAGGCATCATCGGACTCTTTTCACCCCATAGTCGTGCATGCCCGTACCTGCCACGATTGCACCCCAAACTTCGAAAACACCACAGTGCTTGAAACACACAGAGAAAAGTGTGGGCGAGAAATAATTGAGGCCTTTAAGATCAAATACGCCGCGAACAATGTTTCTGAGCCCTCTCTGGTGTTGTCATCAAAAGAGCTAGAGTTCCTCGCGCCAGAGTTATCGTGAAGGTAGTTTTGATCATTTATTAATTTGCCTTCTTTTCCTTTCTTTTCTTCCTCCTTTTCCCCGTTTTCGGGGGTTAATTTCTTCTTCCTTTCCCCTTAATTCAGGGGTTAATTTTCCTTTATTTTTTCTTTTTCTTCTTCCTTTTCCCCTTTGTTAGGGGTAAATTTCCAGAAATGTCTTATCGTTAATTTGGTATTTTAAAATTTTGAGCAATTTCGTTTTATTTTAAATCTGGGCATTTTCATTTTCTTTATTTTCGTTTAATTTTTCGTTCTCTTTCTTTCAAATCTTTGAAGTTCACGGTCGTAGCATCATGGGCATCTCATAAATGTTCGTTGCTCATTGAAAGAACTGTGTGTGTCTGTGTTCGTCCTTCGTGTGTTTTATTCTTTCTGTGTATTCTGTAGTTTTCAACGCGCTCTGCTACGTGTACAATATTTGCTACAAGATCTTCCCTAATATTAACCAACATTGGTGCATATTTGTTTACCAAGATAGGCTATGCAAACTGTTCCAATATTACCCACTTTTGATACGTTTACTTGTCCAAATTGGCTAGACGAATTTCTCGAATGCTGTCCACTATTGCTAAAACATCTTGCTAAAATTTGCTGCGCGAGTTTCTGGAACATGAGCAAATATTTGTTCACATTATCTAGCCAATGTTGGTTACACGGATTTCTTCAATGTTGTACTATATTGAGATACCTACCATAGTCAATATTGGCTACGCCACCTTCCTTAATATTGCTCTACATTGGTTCCTCTATTCCAGACCATATTGGCAGCATGACCATCCACATTGTTGCCATATATATCGACCACACTCTCTTAGCCAATATTTACTACACCACCATCCCCAATACTGACCTATTTTTGTTCCCTCTTTAAAGGGGTACTACAACGAAATTTCGGCGCTTATTTTATGGTCTATTACACCGACACACGCGGGCTTGACGTCACGGAGCTGCGGCGGCGCTGCGATCGCGCCGGAGCCGGGGGGTGTGGCAGGGTGTGGGCAAAAGCGCGCACGTTTCGCATGGGCGTCATAGCATTTCAGCATGCCGCGAAGCTGTGTTGCTGTTAATTGCACCGAAATGTACAAGAAAAGTAGCGGAGTGAGTTTCCACAAGTTCCCGGCAGACTCTGAAAGGCATAAAAGGTGGATAATATCCGTGGATCGAAAAGAATCGTCGCCTCGCGCGAACGACCGTTTGTGCGGCAAACACTTTCTTGAAGGCAAGTGCGGCTTCCATTTCAATCTCCGTCCCGAGGCTTGCTTATGTGCAGGGAAAGCGTTGCCTGATCAAGACCACCGGGATTTGTTTCCCATGTGTGTTCGCGCACAAAGCATCGGCCAAGCGCTCGTCAGAGGCCCGCTACGCCCGTGCTACCCAGCAGAAGAGGATCGGCGACAGAACGGCAGTGTTGTAGGCGTTACCGGAGAAAAGTAACGAAGTACGTTACTCGTTACTTGCAAATAAAAGTAACGCGTTACCGAGCTACGTTCCCTAAAAATAAAAGGAACCCGTTACCGCTACCGATAAAAAGTAACACACGTTACTTCTGCGTTACTTTTTTTAAATTAAGATTTAGCACATTTTACGGTTTTGACGATACATGTCATATATCAAGAAACATTATGTTCGTGCAGAAACTGAACATAATTACTTTATCTCGTTTTACGGTTTCACCTAAATACTCACGAGAAAAAACGCCAAGAAAAACATGGCTTGACGCCTAAAACACGGAAAAAATTGAAGTGTAATTTCTTAAAGACTTGGGAAGGAGTAACGAGTAACGTAACTACGTTACTCGTTACTACGTTATTGAAAAAAGTAACGCGTTACCGGCAACGCCGTTACTTGTAACGTGTTACCGCCAAGACTGCAGAAAGGACAAAGCGTTACTGCTTGTCATGCCTTGTGGTCATGAGGGTAGGAAAAATATCATACCTTGACTTGAAGACGCTGCGTGTATTTAATCAATTAATGAATACACACACTTCCGCAGACCCACAGACTGCTGATCCCGCCGGCAGTGCGGAAACCGACTCGAAGTAATCGTAGGCCTCGAGAGACTTGTACGCCTGCACCGTGTCGGTTGTGAACTGGCTTGGCGAAAAAACTAAATAAACGACGACATGAGCCGTCGACTTCGGTGGCAGCAACTTTACGTCGGAAGTCCAGCAGGCCTTGTTTACGGCATACGGATCGTCGAAGGCACCGCCGTCACCGCACAGTTTGTTTCGATACCGCTGCCGTTCAGGCTCGGGCAGCGAGCTCAAATAGTCGGGCATAGGATACGACATACGTTCTCAGGAAATACGACGTACAAATAAAGATACAAGCGTCCCTACAACGACAACAACGAGCGCACGCCATAGAACGCAATGGCGAAAACACGGAGAGCCGGGCTGCTCTTGCCCACATAGCTACCGCGCATGCGCGGCCTCGCGGCGTGTTGGTAAACAGAGTCGCTCCGCGTGTCGGTCTATATCTGTTCAAAAAAGCAGTATCACATCGAACACACCAATATCTTGTTAAAAAGTCACAAAACATTTTTAAAGCGAATTAAACGATTAGCAAAGAGCACCTGGTGTATGTCGCTAACGCCTCGTTTGTAAAGCCCGTCTAGAAACCTTGACAGCTAGTGACGGTGAGTGTCTCGCCAATGGCCACGACGAGAAGGGGAACGGAGGAACTCCCCGTCTTTCCGAGAATCCCTTTTGTGTGTTCCAGAAGTAGCTTTTGTCCCTCTACAATATTATAAAAGATTAACCCATCACTCAAAATTCGTACAAAAGCAGCCGCTTCGGTTGGCTCGAAGAGACGAAGCCCATCCACTCTGACGTCAAAGCCTCGCCGCAGCTTTGCTCGTCCCGAGACGACATACGTCACGGTGATTGCGTCGGATGTCACGTGCTCTAAGCTGGGCCTTCTTTGAGCGCTTGGTAGAGTGGGCCGTTTATAACAAAAAATACAGCCTGCAGGCTCAAAAAATACAAACGTGCGATTGTCATTTACGGATATTCTGGATCATATTCAACCTATTTTTGAGCACAACGGATATATTTCAAATTTCGTTGAAGTACCCCTTTAAACCCTTATTTGCAGCATCAACCTCCCTAATATTGTGCTATACTGATCACATTCTCCCAGAAAGAATCGGTATCCACCTTTGCCTCGTCGCAATCAATAAAGGGTAATTGTTTTGACCGTGCTGCCACAAATTACAGTTTTAGTTAATTTACACATCTAAATAAAACACACATGTAGTCAATTAATTTTTTTTAGAGAAGACAAACGGCCAGGCACACAGGCTCTTCACTATACGACACTCGGGACAGGGCCTCTGCTCTGCCGCGCTTGCCCTTGCTTTTGTCTCATTGGTCATATGTCTGCCGCCTTTGGATTGCCCTTCGCATTGAACCTTGGGCCTGTCCAGCTCGGATGATGCCTAGGTTACGCCTGCCACCCTCCCGGTCCATGGCATCAAACACGTTTTCCGAATAACTGCCTCGATGTCAACGGCGTCAATGCTTTGTGCTCCAAAGTTGATGGCGGATGAATGTAGAACTACGATATTCGACCCTCTACTTTCCCATTATTATTATAATAATAATAACACAAACGACACTTGCACTGTCTTTGAATTAGTGCGTAACTAATAACAAGTCGACAATACATAAAAATAATGTTCATCTTAAAAAAAGGTATGGTCGAAATATTCTAACGTATTGACGAGTTACAGCAAGGTTTATACTGCGCTGAGGATTTGCAAACTAGCGAATTGGAGCTTCAAGTAAGCCTGTTTTGATCCATCTTTTATGGCTGGGTGCTTCACTGGAATCAGCACGTGGATGCATCTGAAGCGTGCGTGTGAACGTGTGCAGGCATCTGCAGCGGAGCAAGCTTGTCAATGCACGCACCTACCAGCAAGAGCCAGGAGCAAGGACGGCGGCCAAATGCGCCGCTTTGAATTGACTATACACCAACTTCTGGTATGCGTTAAAACATCATTTTAATCTTTACACGCCGCTTGGAGATGATTTATAAAAAAATGCGTGATTGCCAGTGTCTTGTTTTTGTCTCGCCTATATTTGCTCGCATATTTCAGGTTCAGATTTTGTTTTTGTCCCGTATACCAGATACCGGAACCTGCGTCACCGGAGAGCGACAGTAAACGTGAAAGCGTCTATAAAGTATACAACGTTGTAGAAAGCTGCTGGTTTTTACGCGTCGCTTCATATGTCGTTTCGTTTGCACGAGAATGCGTGCGGACCAACTGCGGAGTCCAGCCTTATACTCGAGCCAGCATCCTTGAAAATGTCGTACACTAAGTATGAAGCAGAAGCAAATGCATGTTTTGTCATTTAAGCCCTCCTGCCACAAATGATCACAAAAGTAATTTTCTTGAACTATATACACCATTTTGTTACTCCGGCAGCAGCGTTTTCTGCTATTGCACGCAGTGTTATTTTATCTATCGGTTGACAAGCTCCACGAAAAAAGCAGCTATTGAAACCTGTTCTCTCTGTCCTGCGTGATCATATACGGCCATATAGCGTCCATAAGCGCCACCGGCGTCAACGCCTCCAATGACAGCATAGAATTGCGGGGTCCCATAAAATAGTAACCATGAGTAAAATGTGGTATACAGCTAGGTTACTGAGAAGTTTTGATTGTGCAGACGATGGGGCGCTGTGGAGGCGGATGAAGCAAATACCTCTCTTACAAATGCGCCGTCTTCATTAGAAGCCAGAATTTCGGTTTGCTTCTTTCCATCCTCCTCACGCCCATCTCTCCAACATTGAATAAATCCGGCACAGCGTTGATCGCGCGAGCCCGCGCCAATATTTAAAGGCTTTTACCAAGTTATAAAACAGACATCAAGCAGAGGTAAAGAAGAATAAATACGCGAAATCGTTCAAAATGGGATGAACAACCTATGAGAGGGGATATATGTTCCGAACAGTAATGAAGAAATTAATGAAAGTCACATTTGATTTGTATGTTTCAGAAAGAAATGAATTATCAACGACCTGAATCCTTTATTGTGCAAGCTAATCCTTGTGCAGACACGGGAATGGTTCCAGCAGCCGCGCGATGCCAGAGGGCGGCTGCTGGAACGACCCCAGCATACCGCGGCCCTCGATCTCCACCGACCGAGCGGCCTCGGGCCTGCAGCTCATGGAAAAAGTGCGTTCGGTCGCGATGAGTCTTGCGGATTGAGCATTCCCGCGTCAACGAGGGAAGACACCTAGAATGACCAAGGTCGTTGTGGCGCTCGCAGCTAGCCACTCACTTTCGCGCTTTTTGAGGATTTTCCCTACAGAACAAGCCGACACAAAAGAAGCCCCTGCCGTCACGTGACATTTAAAAGAGGGTAAAAAGAGAGAGGGAGCGAGGGGCATATTTCTACCTTGCGGAAAATGGTTTCGTAGGTCGGTCTTTAAAGGTAAAAATATAAGTGCGTCTTAACTTAAGTCCAAAACCAAATAAAAGTGCCCAGAGACTTCTTGTTTGATTTTTCCGGGGCCCGAGTTTGGGGGAGGGGGGGGGGGGGAGGGAGTGCAGGATTGTTTATATTTTGGTTAAATGATAAACAAAAACCTGCAGAAACCGGTATACAAGCCTCGGGGAGGGGGAGGGGGGGTGGCATTCCTGCAGGCTGTGGAGCTCAGTGGCTATTTCACTGGTGTCGGACGAGGTCATCGGAGTTTATATTCCGAAAAGACCAATTTCACTAAGCATTCGGCGCATGCGTGACGCGCCTTAACTTTTCTTCACAGGAGGCAGGTGGCCAGGCAGATGGCATGCATGTAAGGCTCGTGCCGTCTCGTGCACCATAACACGCAGAAATCTAGCGGGATTATCGCACTTGCAGAAAAAAAAACCTAAATTTACCTTCGATGCACAGTGGAACCGGTGGCTTAGACAAACTGGTGAGATCGTGCTAGTAAGTTTCAGATGAATGTACTCTACAGAAGCCATATGAATATTTGTTTGTGATAATAAAACATATAAATATATAGGTGACTGAGAATATAATCCCGAGAGTCGCAGCAGCTGCCTCGGCAGTCAGGGAAATTGAAGTGATCCTGTGGTCCTCCCAGTTGTGCCGCTTAGCTACCTCTTTACATTATAGTCTTATAAGCAAAACCTGCCATGTCCGCCAGGCGCGCATCTCATCCATTCGTCTCCGTAGCGCGGAGTTTATGCATTCCTCAAGGCCGTCACGTTTGGGCAGTCAGTGGCGCGCACCTTCATAAAGAGACGTAGTTCGGAGAAATGGGGAACTATATCTGATGGCCCTCGTAGGCATCTTCATGCGCACGACATAAGTATTTTGTGCCCGTCTACTTTCTCTCTGTGACCCCGTTTTTTTCAGGAGCGCCTGAAGGACCTTGTCGACAATGACGCTTTTCCTCAGGGCTGCACCGGATTAATGCTAAACTCCAAAACCTTTCGGGGGAACGAGCGATGTGGGGTTCCTTCAAGTTTGGGATGAACGCAAACTCTTTCAATTTGGTTTTTGAAATCATTTACGCTACCTGGAAACCAATATTGCCAAGTATTATATATAAAAATAAATAAAGAGCTTGAGACAAAACATCCACTTCACTAAACGAAGGCACGCAATTTTCATGTTAATGCTAATGTGTTGGCAGATTTTGTGTTTTTCTTGTCCCTCACATTTCCCTTCTCCAATGAATATTTTCATCTTCGTCGTCGATATTATTGATGTCCCTTGTAATTTGCCACAAATTATTGCAACTAAAAATGTTATTATTGACTAATATTTAGCAAGCAATCGCACAGAAACTTTACATTTTGTGTCCGAGCGTTTTTCTTTTTGCGCGAATCTTACTGTTTGATATAAAACAAAGAAACGGTGTTGTGTGGTGTTAAAACGTCTTTACGTGTAAATTTTTGAGGGGGTACTTTTTAAGGAATGGGCATACGGCTGTGGCTGAGGCCTCATAATCGTCAAATTCTCGCATCACACGTACACACGTAGTAAGCACTGTAATTGCTAAGATAAGAAGCCGTCACAAAATTGAACACCAGAAAGCCAACGTAATTGTTGTGCAGTTATATCTGTGCCTACGAGAACAATTTAGAATGCGCGAGAGATGCACTACTTTATCTAGAAAATGTGAGATACACTTCGAACATTTATAACGAGCGCAGTACGCAGGCTCGTATTTGCGTGACGCCACGATCTCGCGCGAGTCTAATTATTGTCAAATCCACAGTTGTTGCTATGCACTAATCACGACAACTTAAATAAAATATTCTAGGATATATGTAAAGAACAGGGCATCTCGTAAAATTTGACGTAAGAAATCTCCTTGATTTACAACTATCTGAGCGGCTAATGTTCACCACGAATTCATCTTTCCACAGATATTAATACTGCTATTGATCACGGTTCAAGACATCGAGAAACACCACGTGGCCATAGCTTCCGAAAGCAAGCGAAACACGCACCACATGTGCAAGCTTTGAAAATGGCTCCAACCAGAATCCCAACTTTAGACTGGTCTATGCCAGGGGTCCCCAGACTGACATGCGGTCAGAGCCGTAGACAGAAATATAAAACTTCAGAGAAGCTGCACGGCGGGGAAGAAAGGTGGAATGGGGAGGGGTGGAACTTTCTACATAGAAGCGATACGAAGTGAACAGTTATTTCTAAAGTGGACACGTAACAGTTTTGACTACAACAAATTCACGCCAGGCAGGAAGAACGTTTATTTAACCTCTACGCAATAGTAAATGCATGGTACGCTAGCCAGCAATGTACGACATTCTTTCTAGAAGAATTATAAAACTAGGGTCACTCAACACATATATGTGTCAACCAGCAGTCCAGTTGTATGTACTATCGGGGAAAAATTAAACACGAACAGAGGAACGCATCGCTCGTGGTACAGGCTGCGCCTCCTGGAAGTCAGCCTAGGGCCAAGGGTTGTGCGGCTTACTCCGATGTCTATACGCCCTTCGCTCGGCGCTTCCCAAGCTTCAAGCATTACGCCTCTTGATGCGCTGAAAGCTATCACCGCTTAAAGTTCTTCATGTTTTAAAAGTAGCGCAAGGTGAGCCGATGCACGAGGCACGTGCAACGAGCAGCCCTTTGGAAGGTAATGGCGGCACAGCAGAGCAGTGAGCTAGTTTTCAGACGCCATATTCTTCCCAGAAGTGGCGCGCGACACGTGTCTCGAGCGTTTCCAGATAAATGAACGGCGCCACACTTCCCAGGATAGAGGGCTTTGTCACCGCCATCGTGCTCGCGCGACGCGTGCGGCGCGAGGAAGCTGGCCGCTAGTAGTAGCTAGAGCGCGCGCTGGCTGAGCGCGCGCTGTTGCGCCTGCCTATCGAAGGAGCCGCGAAACGCAATTGCACCCGCTAAGAGCCGTATGTGCTCCCGACACGCATTTTAGACACCCTTGGTCTATAGAGTACGTTTTGGCGCAGCTGACGGGGGACTGTGTCGTAACTTTGAAGCCTATGTACACAGAATGCTCCAGCAGCTGTTAGGGTCTAATAAAATTCTATTGCCTCAATGGCAATGCGAAGGGTGTCACCCAGAAAAGGTTGTAGGGTGTTCTCTAACGCGAAATTAAACAAGACATCGCCATACGCTCATCGTCCGGCCAAAGGTAGGGCTCAAGGTCCAAAACAATTGCTACCCTTTAAGCACGAACACATAGCTTATTTAAAAGTTACGTGATTTTCCCAAAAAAGCCAGTGGGAAAAGGAGGTTTATTTTCGCATATTTCTGGTTTCTTGCGCTGTAGAGCTCTGTGCATTCTGGAGCTAAGTGGGCCGCTGCTTTGCCATTAAATTTTTAGGAAATCGCATAAATGTTGATTAACAGATGAGTTCCAACTGAAATTTCGCATCCAGTTCGGAGCTCTAGCGCTATATTTGAAAACAGTTTATGTTTGCCATGAGAAAAAAAGAAAAAAAAAACGCTGTACATCATAGGGCGAATTCCCTTTCAACCTGATTAATGCACAATCAGAGTTTGCAAATTTACTCTCAGATGCAAAATAACGACCGGGCGTGCGACCCAGCTAAAATATATTATGCGGCTGATTAAATGATGCACAAAAATAAAGCGGGCTAAACTGAAAAAAAAGAAAACACTGCATTTACTTAAACCGGTTCAACTTGAAAAGCTCTCTTCCCATACTTCCTTCCATCAGAAGTGCAAGCGGAGCCGAAGCTTCAATTGCAATGCGGTCGTTTTGAACAGCGCTTCGACTGTTGATACATGATCACAGTCCAAGGCTCGCGCACATTTTTAGCTTCACTCAAAAAAAGATCAGTCTTTGACCGAGTGATAGTTCGATTGGTTGATTTCTTTATCCAATATTAGAGAAGTTAAACGTCTCGTACTCGGTTAGAACCGGCGATTTGTAAACGTCGATATATCTATCTCACCAGCATGTTTGGTTACACCACAGCTGCCGCAATGCATCGAGGGAATAATTAATATTTTTTTCAACTGCGACAACCTTGCTGGAGATCGGCGCGTGCAAAGCCCGTTACGGCACGATCCTTCTCGGGCACTGTATCCGGCCCCTGGTGAACTAAAGTTATGCTTACGCATTCACCCAACGCAAAGTGATATCGGTTTATTCCCCACTTTATATCTACGGTCTTAACCTACAGCGTGGGAAGATCAGCCTGAACCGCTGAAGCATTAGCAGAGTCATCCAGAGGCAGTGACTAGTAGGCCTATATGTATATACCATTACTGACTAAAACCAACAAGTTTTACTAGACTCCTTTTAGTTACCGCTCCTCGCCGAGCCCGGCTAGCTGCGGACGCGCGCCAAATTAAAAGAGCTGTGCAACGATTTTAACGTTGAAAGAATTTGCATCTTTTACTTTTGACATTGATTATCTTATCACATAGGACAGACAACACATCTCCTTCTTTCAACATGTTGCGATTCCGCCGCGTAATCGGGAGGGAAAAATTATATTATTTCTCGACCCGCAGCCGCGAGCGGCAGCGTGACAAGCACACTGGATATGACGTGAATAGGGAGTTGTAAAAAAAAATATAAGTTGTGCAAATACCTGCTCGATAAAATGTAATTTTCATATTAATCTTGTCGTTCTCAAGAAAAATATAAAGGCGTCAAAAACCTGGTATCATCGACAAAACTTTGATTATATAAGGTTTTGGTGGCGCCATCTATCCAAGGTCAACAAAACCGTCAGCTACCGCGCTACCGCGAACAGCCGCCAGAAGTTGGAGGAGGGACAGGAGCAGATCCAGACAGGGTGGCCGAACCCGAATGCACTTGCCCAGATAAGGCTTTCCTCCTTTCGCCATGTTGATCGCGCTGCGCTGCGCAAGCACGTGGTAAAGACGTCGCGAGCGGGTGAGTTCCCGCTGCTCACTGATGGCTCTAGAGAAAGAGCTTCACAGGAACCACGCGGGACACCCATTCGCGTCAGAGCGCACGTGACTCGGAAGATGGTGAAGGAGTTGAGGGTTGCCGAAAACCTTATTTTTTGTCAATTTTTAAAATAATAACTACGACATGTAATCAAAAGCGGTTTTTGTTATTTTTTTATGAGAGGTCGAGACGCCAACTTCCAAATTATTTAAGCAAGCACTGAAATCGTTGCACAGCTCCTTTAAGGCTGGTTCACACAGCCCCGTTTTCTTTCATTGTGTTACTTTTTCAATGCTACGCAACCGAGGAACCGGGACATATCTGTGTTACATTAAGCGTGGCAACCAGTTCAGTGAGGTAGCATACCACGCAACATTCGAGACACGAACGTTTTGTGGGAGTAATTACACGGTGCGTTTTAGCCCTTTCCCGCAATGTTTCCGCTCGTCGCCAAAAATATATGATCATGTCCGGGCTAAGGAAGGGAACAGACGCATCCATTCCTTTGTTTTCGTGCTGCGCAAGAAATCAGCCCCCTAAAAGATGCACTAAAACAGCCCTAAAACGGTGACTATCGTCGAAACTTTCTTTATAGGATATGGTGTCCAATTTGAGATCTCTCTCAAATAAATCCTTTTCGCATAACGCAGCACCGCTGGTACATAGAGTATGCGTTCTTCGATTGTTGAATCGTTGAACTAAATCATATAAGCGGGAAGTACCTTACCTTTCGGCTATCCTATGGGGTCAAATTACTTTGGGCAGTTAAGACCTTTGTACATTGATGCGTACAGGGTATGGCGTCGTAAATTTGACATAAAGTGAAACAAACATTCTTTTTTGCATTTGTTCTGTCGAGAACGGACTGAATAGAAATGGTTTTATTTATTTGTTTTGTTCCCGGAAATGAAGCAATATTTTTTAGGGTCCGAGAAATTATATTTCTCATAGAACATAAAATAAACAATAAAACACAAAATATTTGCCTTCACCAGCCTCTGGTTTTGCGCGTACGCCTGCTGCCTCATCCCACTCACGAGAAAACCCACAACGCAGCACAGTCAGGCAACACTGACGTATACTCTCAGAACCAGGGACCTACGCTGTTATTCGCGTCGTCAATAGTGCCGCTAAAAAGGTCTATTTTAAGATTGTCTGAATATTTAACAATAATCGGCATATACTGGGAAATGTTGGCAATATTTTCTAGCTCAACCAAGATAGCAAAAATATTTACGATATTGGGCATAAGCTAGGTACAATTGGACAGCTATACCAAAATTATCTCAATATTTACCAATATTATGCACGTACTGGGTAATATTGATATTGTCGAGGTTAAGAATGTTGTCCAAATATTGGACACATACCGTATAATATTGGAGCACTATACCGAAATTATTCCAACATTTACCACTATTCGGCACATACAGGACGTTATTGGTAATATTGTCCAGCCATACTAAGATTATTCATATATTTACCAGTAGTAGATCACATGTAGAACACGTAGAACATGTAGAACATGTAGAACACAGGACATTCTTTTCCCCCAGGTTCTGCACGCGATTTCTCGAGAACATTCACCGCACTTCTCAAGTTCTTGGAGGACACCAGTTTATTTGACCGCCTTTAACCCCGGTGTCTGACATACACTGGGCGTTGGCAACACATCAGCAATCGAGTGACAAAACTGCTGACCAATTGTTCCTTTTTTAAATTCTTCCTCCTTTTTCTTTCTGATCCCTTTTCATCCCATTTTTTCCTCTCTTTTCTTTTCAATCCGTTCTCTTTCTTTACCTCTCTTCTTTCTTTAACTCTTTTCTGATCTCTCCTTTCATCCCCCTTCTTTTCCCCGGAACTAACTCGCCCCCACCAAAGGAGTGGCCAACATGTTCCGGCTTTCCGCTACCCCCCACCACTAACTACTACTACTAGAATAATATGCGACAGCTATACCACTATAATGCCAGTATTGGCCAATATTAGGCGCGCATGGGGTAGCATTCGTAAAATTGTCAATCTGTACTAATGTTGTCCCAGTATTTACTCATATTAGGAAAAACAGGATAAAAATACATTGTCCACTTATAGAAAGATTGTCCCAATATTTAGCAGTTCGGGCACACACTGCGCGGTATTGTAAAGCTGTGCCAAGTATATTCAAATCTTTACATTTATGGGGAGATACTCGTCAATATTGGCAATATCGTGTGCTTGTCCATGATTGTCCCAATTTGTAAATATAGTTACAAATTTTCGTCATTTACAGGATAATATTGGTAATGTTGTCTTGCTATACGTCGATTCTTTAATTATACACCGATAATGGGCACGAACTGGATAATAGTGTAGTGCTATACCATGATTTTACCAACAATCTTTCATAATATTAGACACATACCGGATAATATTGTCAATATTGACAAGCCATACCGAGATTGTTCCAATATTTACTAAGATTTGGCACAGACTGAATAGTAATGTACATCTATACAGATATTAATCCAGTATAAGCAATATTGGACGCAATGTTATTTTGGCCAATAATAGAAAAATTTCCAAAATATTTATCAATATTGGGTGTATAGTGGGGAACGGGCCCGACTTGGGCCAAGTATCAAAATGCTATCCCAATTCTGGCCCATAATATTGCACTGTCAAGGTACGTCGTTCCAGTACATTGCATGACAAGTACATTGCATGACACGATACAAGTAGGATCGTTTACAAAAAAAATATCAAGAATAGCGTTGGCTTGGGTTGGTTGAGACACAATATGGGAAACACCTGACGATTCGACTAAACCTACACATTTCCTTCATTCACTGCTACCGAGAGAAGGAGTGCCGGTAGAGAACTCTGTCTAGTAGATACATCGATCATTGAACTCACCTCCAGTTATTAAACGACTTTTCAGGACGAGGTCCCATAACGAAATCTACACATTCTCCAAACGAATAGGCAAAACCGCATTTAACGAACTGTGGTCTATAAAATGAACCTACGACAAATACGGAATACTCTATCTGCACTCCATCCAAAAGCATCTTTAGTTTATAACTAAAATCAGTGATCTCCGAGCGAATTATGTTTTGACTACGTTCATTAGATCATCACTCTTGCATTGTCATCTGGCATTACGTTAAGTTGTATAGTCTCGAGATATGTACAATTAATTATCAGCAATGTCCAAATATATTCATGTTTCAGTACCTAATATAATATCTGGGTTCTTAGTGCCGAGAACACCTTTGAAGTAATCTTGCAAGGAAAAAGTGCAACGAAAAATAGCTATTAAGAACGAAAAGCTGGGAATGATATTACAATAAATATTTCCGCGAGTTTTGGGGTGGCGCATAGTTCAAAGAAAAAACCAGTCATTAGCAATAGTAAGATTGATTTTCAAGGTATGAAAATTTTGTAAAATAATTCGTTACGGTGTCAACAACAAAGCAAGCAGCATTAATCGGTAACTTGTCATACCTTACACTAAATTTAGCGGGTTTATTTTTATTCTGGAAATCTGATAGGCAGCCTTCGAATGTTAACAACACGTTGCGAGAAATCTTCGCTGATCGAAGGTCTTGTGCCCGGAGTTTGAAGGGTGTTGTAAGTACTGCTTCCTTGTGCTTAAAAAAATCAAAGCGCAAACTTATGGGTCTGTCAGTTTTCGTTCGGCACCTGTCCATCCTGTGAGCACTGTCAATCCCTTCTTAATTTAAAATGAACCCCAAGAGATTATGAGGCCAGAGCTAAAACTTTGCCTCGGTCTAGGCCAGTGTATCTTTTTTTGGAGGATCAGAAATTCCCGGGAACATAAAATTCTTAAGTATCGAGCTATTCCCGAGGTCATCTTGAACCCGTTGCAGCTTGTCCCTGGCGGTGGTGTTAGGTTAGGTTAGGTTAGGTTAGGTTTGCCGACCTTCAATGTCCTTCTTTCGTTTTTGTAATGCCGGCAGCACATGCACCATCTTCCAGGATAAGGCATTTATGCGGTCAATGGATCATCGTTTTCTTGTTGTGTTTCTTGTACCGCCTTTGAACACATAAACATGACATTCTTCTAACTTAGGAAAGAAGTTCTGCATTGACGGTTTTGGTGTTTGGGTTTTGCTCTACACCACCTGACATTAACAGGATCACAGTAATCATATATACACACTTTTAGTTGACTTAAGGAGTATAGACAGGACATTTAAAAACTAGGGTAAGATACCTCAATCAAACAAACGTTGTCCCCGCGAAACTCTTTCTTACATTGTAGGCATCTTCTTGAAACAAAAAAAACCAGTGCGAGGCGTATGTATGTACTGGTACTTTCATAACATAATTGGAAGTAACTACGCTGGTTTTGTGATGGAAAATTCTGATGACGATACATTACAGGTTCGCCAGGTGGTCGCTTCAATGCGAAGCTGGAGGAAGTGTCATGTTCTTTGTTTCTTCCCTCTCATGGCTCATGGGCAGGGGCACCTGACACTCGGGCAATCGCCAAAGTATTTTGCGAGTAAACGTTTCTCGTACAAATGACGCGTCACTTTTTTTGAATTTTTGGGCCGGTCGGACGTTGTCTTTTTTTAATGAAAAAAAGGGGAACGACGTGTTGCTGGCGTTCACTTCTGTCCCAGCTCGACAAAATTCAAAAGTTCCGTGCTACGGAAGTTTTCCATAAGATGAAGCACGAGAAAATCTGAGCGACTTTTATGTTATCCCTATGGCGACTTGAAGGCTAAAGCCCAAGCACCGATCCCTGTGATAGTGAACCTACGAAGACAGCGCGGTCTCTAACTACGCACTTTTAGCGCCGTTAAGCTCAAGGCATGTAGCACGCCCGATCTTCAAGGTTGCCCGAGCGAGAGCATCCTCCTCTCCCGCAGGGTTTGCGCCGGGCGCCCGCTTCCGCGGACTCTAGCACAACTAACACCATCTCGTGATTCAGTGGCAAACCGTGGGTTTTGATACCTTTCGGGTCGCCGACGTGTTTTCGTACTTTTCTTGTCGTCGACGTGTTTTCGATGGAGGACTTTAAAGGTGGACTGAAGAAGGAGACATACAAAACTTTCGCCTTAAAATAATGTGTGCTTGGCGGCAATCCTCGAACAGCTTCAGGCGCCACTCTCATAGTTTCTTATCAATTCCGACCACTCAGTTGAAAAGGATATGAGAAAAACCCTGAATGTTACCCAATCGTTGAGACTTATATTCTTTCCTCAAGTAAAAGGAGCCACCGTTACAACGAACTTTCGGCATCAAGCCATATTTAGAGTATCAAGAAAAAACAAAAAAAAAATACTTTCTTTCTTAAGTAGTAACTCCTGTCACTGATTTTTATATTTTGAAGTCAGCGATGCATTTGAAGTCGTTAGTAAAAGAACGAGTTTTTGATTGACAGAAATTATTGCAGATATAAAACTTGCGAGACCTTCTAACATTTTTAAGAATACATTCGCAAAATACTTCGCCAAAAAGAGAGCGAGGGCTGTCTTGGCTTTAACGCATCAGAAGTAACGGAGTGGCCGATAACACGTCACTCTGTTCGAGTAATGTGCTGTACACTTACTCGATTATTTAGTCGAAACAGTAAAGGGTAACACACTTACGTTACTTATTTCAAGTGACGAGTAACGTAGTTACGTTACTCGTTACTTGCTCTTCCCAATAAGTAAATAAATGCACCTAAATGTTTTTTACGTGTTTTGTTGCAAAGTGTCTTGGATTTTTTGTTTTTTTGTGTGTTTCCTTGGCTTTTTTGTTCGTCATTATTTAGATGAAACCGTAACAAAAAACTATGCTAATAATACACATAACGCTCCTTTCAATGTGGCGCTTATGCATACCTGTACCGTGAAAAGTATAAAACGAATTAATTAATAATTAATAATGTAACGCAAAATTAACGTGCGCACCTTTTTTATCGGTAACGGTAGCGTATTTAAATTTATTTTGAGTGTAACGTAGGTCAGTAACGAGTTAATTATATTTGAAAGTAACTAGTAGCGTATTTCGTTTTTCTTTTTTTGTCGGTAACTCCTGCAGTACTGTGGGAGATGGAGCTGCAATTGAGTGGAGTAAGACAAAAAGCTTCGACAAGCTCATTCAAGCGGCAGGATAATTTTGGTCACAATGACTTTTGTTTAGTGCTTCACAACGCGTCTTCGAAGCGTACGAGACGGTAAAAATGATCGACCTCGGGGTTGACAGTGGCACTTGAAAAAAACGAAATGCAATGCTTACAACGGCTGAGCAGAATCAGCGGGAGCGCAAGGTACTTACTCTACGCGATAACTATCAGGAGGATTAAGGTTGACTCATGCAGCTAGAATACCCGCCATATAAGATAGCTGCCCTATCGAAAATAAAATAAAACGATTTGAAAACAGTTCGGATATAAACTGGCCCAAATCAAAGTGAGCTGGTTGAAGTGGAATTCTACCTGGCGAATGGGAAATCAGACTGTCGAAATTGGCCTAAGTTGGAAAATGAGCTGGCCAAACAGGTAGCTCAATTGGCTGAACTGTTAATTGTGCAGTTAAACTAGTAGTTAACCAGGCAAAACCGGTAGCTTGAACTGGCGGCACTGGTGTCGTAATGTTCAGTCTTACAGCCAAACAGTTTGAACTGGCATTCGAACTGTTCTTTGGTGGTCGCACTGTCCTAAGCTGGCAGCTCAAACATTCACAGCTGGCAGTGAGACTGATCTCACTGTATCTAAACAATTCATACGAGTGGAAGTGGAGAAGCTGCTTGTTGAACTTTTCAAGCTAGCAGTATGCCCAGTTTGCTATAATTAAACATTTGATTATATCTAATTGGCCTTCTTTATTTGAAGCGAGTTGGTCTCACTATTTAAAATTTTAACTCCCAGGCTGAGAAACTCCATCAATCACATTTTTCTACATTAAAGAATTAGTCGTTTACACTCCAAATGGCTCAAATGAACAAAAAAAATCAATTTGAATAAAACAAGTTTTTCACTAAATCCTATAGGCAACAATGTGTTTCTCAAACGAGCCTTCGCCATAGCCGAGAAAATGTTTGGCCCATACAAAACATTTTTTTATACAGATGTAGTATAACAGGGTAGTTGAGAAATAAAAGCTTTATTTTGACGCATCTACAGTCGTACCTAACTTGCAACAATATTTGGTGACAGGTCAAGAATTCAGTGATGCAATCGTCTCATAGGTGTGTATATCCTTCTGCCATCCAATCGACCCCTGTTGGACTTCATAACATCGGCGCTTTTTATCACGTCTTTATCCACCCTGGCTTGCAGCGAAAATCCGCTTCCAGCGCAAGTGCCCTGGAAGCGAGGAACCTCCCACGTGATGTTGGAAAGCGCGGGAAATTTTGGGCGACACACGGATGAGTCAGGCGCCCGGAATACGCCGGTGCCGCAGGACCGGAGATGATCCAGTGGCCCCACGCGCAGAGCGGATGCCTTGAAAGGGGAGAGCTGCTCACGTGCAAGGGCAGGGAGCGCGCGGGCCAATCAGCGCGGCCCTCGCGTGCGCTGGCAGCGCCAGTGCGCTAGTGTCTTTCGGCGTCGGCGTGACCGCAGCTTGCGCGCTGGATCTTGGAGGCCATAAAAAAAAAAAAAACGGGTGTGCGACGGCCTTTGTTTGCTCTGCTGTTCTCTTTGTAGACGTTACAAGTTGTTCATCAAGCTGTGTTTGTATAAGATAGTTTGCCCGAGCCTTGAGCGCTGCCTCTGCCGATGGGTCCTGTGGCCAGATGAGGTCCTCCGCCTAAGTTCCAATCTCTCGAGGACGAAATAGCGGCATCCCAGAATAGCGTGTTCGGAATCTCGCTCCGTCCTCATTGCAGCGCGGGCAATGGCTGTCATTCCGTCCGCGTGAGCGAGCCAGGAAAGCAGGCTCGACCATTTGAATTCGTTTTCATAATTAGGTGCATGTAAAACGGAACCTTTACAACCCGATTTGTAACATCTATGCTAATAATACAACCGCCAGAATACTTGCGGCTTCAAAGATCCTCTACCACAGTGGTTGCGAGTTGCATAGCGAACGACAGGCTGGGGAGGCAGGAAAGGGGCTAAAGACAGCAGGATCTTTTCACTCCTAGGCGTTGCTTTGCGTAAAGGTTGAACCGCATGTAAGCGATTAAGCGAGCGACAAGGCAGCGGTGAGAGTCAGCGACGAGCGACGAAGATGTCCCACGGTTGCTCACCACATCGCTCGGTTTTTGGATTTCTAGAAATAGACACTCATCGCCTTGGTTGCTTGAGTGTCTATGTTGAGCAGCTCGCGCCCGACGACCGGTGCCAGCTGCTCAACATTACCCAATAGTGACACGACGGAACTGGCGACGCCAAGACTAAGAACATGAGTACGACGCCAACTCAACCTTCGCCAAGGAAAACCGACGTATGGAGGACAGCGGATCGACGACACATTTGGCCTCGCTGCGATGAAGCAGACCACATTTACCGTTGATGCCCCTACCGGCAACTTGGGCTGTGCAGATTCCACCCGAAGGACCGCGCCAAGGTACGGCGAGCGCCCTCGTGACATCAAGGAGTATCGCTCTGAAAGAGCCTGTCTCCCAGGCATCGCCAAGAAAACAAAGTGCGGCAACGCCTGTAGCTGGCGTTGCCGAGGACGACTGAAGTAAGGAGCATCCAAGAACGCCGGAGTGATCCTACTCTCCCGACTTCACGTTTCGCAACGACGCTCCTGAAACGGTGACCAACAAC
This sequence comes from Ixodes ricinus, assembly GCA_037355805.1. NCBI lineage: Eukaryota > Metazoa > Arthropoda > Arachnida > Ixodida > Ixodidae > Ixodes > Ixodes ricinus. The sequence goes on along the minus strand of JAZHYW010055124.1, from coordinate 34,875 downwards.
CGAAACGTTGTCATCGACGGTCATGACCCATCATTACTCGTAGACACCGGAGCAGACTACTCAGTTTTGAGTGGGAGACTGTCTCTCTGCCTTCGAAAAGTGATGACGTCAGTGGGATAGGTCTGCTATACAACTATGCTGGAGGACACAATTTCACGCCTCTCGAAGCATGAACTGCTTGCGTCGAAATTTACGGCGAGACATGTTTTGTGAAATTCGTTGTTCAACAAGACTGCCTAAGACGTCACTTTCAGCATGAACTTTATGTGTAAATAGAAAGCCGTAATCGACCTTTGAGAGACAATATCGACGATACGGACATCATTTTTGCCTTCAGAATAACCCCAAATTACATCAGCGTCAGTTCTGAGTCGCTGCCAACCACGTGAACCTATCGCCGCGATCAAAGGGTCTTGTACCCGTCGTGACCGATGCAATTACTTGCGCCAAAGTTGTTCTGAAGAAAACCCTCAATTGTTCCTGGGAAGAGGAATAAGCGTAATAGGGGGGGGGGGTCATAGAACTTCAAGATGGACGCACTCTGGTCCTCGTGACAAGCTTCCGACAAGAAACGCAAACCTCGCAAAAGAGCCCCTGTGGGCCACGTCGAGGACCTCCGGAACTCTACCGATATTGCCGCGATTTTTGAAGAATCCTAGATATCTCAGCAAAAGAGTACGTAGACTGCGCATCTCGCCACTGACGCCACGCGTCCGGGCCCGATACAATGACAGCTGATTACCCTCCTCGCTGAATACAGCGACTGCTTTGCGACGTCGTCGAAGGTGCGCCGCATCGCCGTGGCGAAGCATCGCATCGTTACCAACGACGAATCTCTCCCTGTGCATCGATTGCCGTAAAGAGTTTCTGTAAGAAAAAGGAAGGCAATCCACGAGCAAGTTCAAGAGATGCTGAACGACGGCATAATTCAGCCTTTAAGTAGTTCGTGGGCCTCTCCACAAGCACTGGTAAAGAAGAAGTGACGAAACGCTTAGGTTCTGCCGGCATTCCCGGCAGCTGAATCCGGTGACTAAAAAAGACGTGTATCGACTCCCCCGCATAGACGACACGCTAGACCGGCTGCGCCTTTCTCGATTTTTATCATCGATGGACCTGAAGAGCGGCTCCTGGCAGAATGAAGTCGACGAGCTGGACCAAGAGAAGACAACCTTTGTCACGCCGGGTGCACTGTACGAGTTCGACGTAATGACCTTCGCACTATGCACGGCGCCAACAACGTTCCAGCCCGTCATGGATACCTGCTGGCAGTACTGAAGTGGTAAAGCTGTCTCGACTACCTTGACGACGTTCTAATGTTTACAAGCGACATCGACAAACACTTGCGACCATTCCAAGCTGTTCTCCAAGCCATACAAACCGCCGGACTCACTCTGAAGCCGTCAACGTGTCGGTTCACCTATGACGAACTGAAGTTTCTAGGTCACGTGGTTAGTAACGACGGTCCTCGCTCAGACCCAGAGACGTCTTTCTGGGTCTGGGAGAACGCCTTCGGTATTCGACGAGCTTAAGGGGAACACTACCAAGCAAAAAACATTTCTGGAAAAACTTGATTTTGAAAAGATGTCATATTTACGTCCACCAACGTCAAGAAAGTATTCTGAGAACGTTTCATTCGTTTACATTGCATAGTTTAATTTTTATAAATTCCGTTCAGTTCACCGATGCTAAAAAAGGTAGAGGTTGGAGCCCCCTTGAACGAGTTTATCTCCATTCCACTTTTTGGCATATATTTCCGTTTATGAAAGCCTATCGTCTCTGTTATTACAGTAACGTGGATTCAATTTGATAGAATTTTTCAGGTGAATTTTAATGGGAAGTTAGCAATGAGCTTGTATTTTTTATTTGATTTATTTTTCATGCTCAAGATTTAAAATTTTGGACAAAGGATTGAAATTTAAAATATCGCTATTTGTGTTTATGTGGGCTTTTGTTTTGTCATGAAAGATGGTTTAATATAGAACATATATCTTCAGAGCTATCTGCTCTAAACTGTCCTAAAGCAATATAACACATAAAAATAACAAATTTATAGGGAATTTCAAAACGATACTGTTTCTAGGCAGACACGCCAACTTTAATTTTTGAACATTTGCAATTGTTTTTGTACTTCACCCAGGTTAACAAAATTTGGCAGAAAGGTTCCCAACGCCAGCTGAAACAAGCGCTGTAATTGTCATTGAAATCAGACAAGTGGTTCAGACATGCACTTTTTAGGCTGTTGTCCTAAAAGCGATGACTCCAGACACTTAAACATTTTGATCAGGATGCGGAAAAAATTACACGGACGTCAGTAAAGCAGGTCTTGGAAGCGATACTGGTTCATGTGCAAGAAGGCGCCGATCGAGTCATCGCCTACGGACGTCGAGCACTGTCCAAGGCGGAAACAACTTTCTCCACGACTGAAAAAGGATGACTTGCGGTCGTCTAAGCAATCACGAAGTGTCGCACCTCTTTGCACGAGAGCTCGTTCAATGTAGTCACACAGAAAAACTCGCTCTGCTGGTTTGCAAAGCTCAAGCACGCTTCAGGACTCTTCGTTCGATGGAGTCCCCGACTGCAGCAGTTCTGCTTAACTGTGGTCTACAAGTCAGGCTGTATGCACAGCAACGCCGACTGCCTGTCCAGAGCCCGTGTCGAGACACCAACCGGGAGCAGCAAAGACGATGACGACGAGTGCTTCTTAGGAGCAGTGAACATCAACGACATGTCATGACGTCAGAGAGACGATCCTGAGCTGCGCGCAGCTAATCGACCACTGCGAAGTACGAGGGGAACTGTCTCCCGGGTTGGCTCACGAGCCCTGTCCACTTCCGCCATACGACAAGGTGTGCTCTAGAAAGACAACAACTTTCCGTGGCTGCTGGTAATACCGACCGACTTTCGATATGAGATATTTTAATCATGTCACGACGACCCGACGTCCGAACACCTTGCTTACTGCTGGACACTGGCCCGTGTTTGTGAAAAGCATTATTGACCCAGCCTCCCCAAAACCAATGATAATGCAGTGAGTGCGCAGGCGAGCTGGTGGACGTTAACCATTTTGTTCTTAGCCCGAGACTGAGGGAGGAGAGGAGGAAAGTTTCAAAGTAGAAGAAAAATTCATTTTTCTTCTGCTTTGAAAATTTTCACTCTTTTGCCTCAGTCTCGGGCTAAGAACCGAATGGTCCCCAAAACCGTCCATTTCTACACTCGGTCATGCCACGAGTGCCGGCGAGGCAGGAGACCACCGACCAAGCCGGCAGGTCTTTAGCAGCCAATTCCTCCGCCAACTGCACTGTTCCAGAAGAACGAAATGAACGAACCTGGCTCTTCTCTGCAGTCGACCCTGGGAAACCATTAGATAATTGTTGCCACAGATTATCTAAGGCGATACGCCGAGGCAAAAGCCAATCCGTCCAGGACTTATGTGGAAGTCGCTAAGTTTTTAGTCGATACCATCGTCTTAAAACATGGCGCTTTTCAAGTCCTATTACAGATCGAGGATCTTTGTTCAAGGCGCAACTGAACAAGGAGGTTCTTCGACTTAGCCACACCGAGCACCGTAGGACCACCGCATACCATCCGTAGACGAGCGGACAGACATAGAGCGGCTCCTACAAAACCTTTGCCTGTCAGGATCGCTATGTACGTCGACGTTAAGCAAGATACATGGAATGAAGCATTGCGGTACGCCACGCTTTCCGACAGCACTACAGTCTCAAGAGACCACCGTAATGACACCATTCCAGCTACTGCTTGTCAGAAAGGTGACAGCGATGCTTGACGCAATGCTACCCCACGACCCAGCAGACGACGTAAACGATGAAGCCCAGTTAATAACCCAACGAGCAGTGTAGGTACGCCAGCTGGCCCGCCTGCGGATCCATGACACAACAACGTGTTAACGCGGGACGGTACAACCTTCGTCGTCGCGACGTCCACTTTCAGCCCGGAGACTGACTGTGGGTGTGGACACCAATTAGCCGCCGCGATCTGAGCGAGAAGCTGTTAAATCTGTACTTCGGTCCCTGCAAGAAACTTCTGTCGACTGGGAGAAGTAAACTACGAGGTGATACCCGACGGGACGAGAACATCATCACGCCACCCACCACGACCTAGCGTCGTACCACGTCGTGCGTCTCAAGCCGTACTACGCACGATAATAGTGTGGAGTGTGATCTTGTTCTATGCTTGATAAGACTGTATTTTGCCATCCTCCGTATTTCCCTATGTTTTTTATGCTTTTGTTCTTTTAGCACGTTGCATCGAGAGGATGCTCCGACAGAGCGCGCTCGTGGCCGGTTGGTTATAGTCATTCGCTCCTTCGGAAAGGGCTTGAGGTTTGATGCCTGGGAGCGGACGCGACTTTTTAATTATTTTTGTTAATCTCGCGTTATCGTGAATTCGAGAACAGTGTGGTTTATTTCTGCTCCGAATGTTCAACGCGCAGAACCTCAACACGGATTGCTCCAGAAGACCACGCATGTACATATAAGGGCTCCGCGTGGCGAGCCGAGGTCAGTCTCGCCCCAGCGTTCGACCCCGCTGTTTCGCCACCATCGCCACCTGCGACGCTAGCATTTTAGGTGAAGCTCTCATGGTCCAGCCTTGTCCGTCCGTCCGTCCGTCCGTCGCTCGCATGCCAAAAGTAAAAACATGTTTGCGCAGTCGACAGGATTCGAACTCGTGCGAGAAACCCCAATGAATTTCTAGTCCATCGCCTTAACCACTCGGGCCACGAGTGCGGGACGAGTAGGGGGCCACTGAGATGTGGTAAGTAACTCAAGAGCTGGGGTCTCTGTCATCGATGAAACGTTGTATGTAGCCGCTCAACGTCTATACAGGAGAGGCGCTGCGGTCAAATGCGTATATAATCGCGTTAAACTTTGCATGCATTGGCTCAACGTTTATAGACGAGATGGCGCTGCGGTCAAATGCTCAAATGCGTTTATAACCGCGTTCCATACCACACATTCTCTTTCTGACATGGACCGTTGACTTAAGCGGTGGAGATGCATTCCCATGCATGCTTCTAGCGGATCCAAGCTGATCCGCTAGAAGAACCACTGGCTCTGCATTTCACCGACCATAAAGCAGTAGTAATGAAGTCGAAACGCAACCTGGAACTCAGCACTATCTATGAACAATAAAAAAATCAGCACCATCAGCACTACCTATGAACAATAAAATCAGTATCATCAGCACCACCAGAGCTTCGCCCCAATCAACATCATTCACCACGTGGAGATGCGGTCATTTTTTTCATCTTGTTTTCGGAACAAGTTCGCCCCATTAAACGTTTAGTTCGCTTCTGTTTTCATCGACTGATCATTTGACATTTGTGACAGTATCAGTTCATCTGAATGGTCACTTTCCATTTTGACTTTGATTAGCGTACTTTGCCTGCAACGCTTCTTCGACTGATGTTTTCAAAGGCTTATATCGCCAATGCAATGAAGGTTGCACGGACGCGGAAACACATGACGTCCCAAAAGCCGGTGTCATGCTGTCGGAGGTCGTTATATTCACGGTTGTTGATGGGAGTTACTGCAAAGTGTGAAATTGAACATGAGTGTTGCTCTTCGTAGCGAAGTCCGAATTCCTGGTTTCTGAGTTTACGTGGAGTGCAAAGCCAGAAATCGAGCGACACGACAGGAGTTATGTGACACATACCTTTGCTGCGACAACACCAGGATCGCGGCCGGGCACATGACACTTCTACGACGTCATCAAAGGAAAGTCGAAGGACCACTTTTTATTTCGCGGTATACACACCGATTCAAGACGCGTTTCAGGCACGTGACACACAGTGTCCAAGTGAATATGCAAACTGCCATCGATTTCACCCTTGGTCTTGCCAACTCAAGTTAAGAGTTTTGACCCATGCCACCTAGAAGACAAAGCTTGAACATGACGTCATCATTCGTTGACTTCCGACCCACCCCAAATGCTGAACCCACCGAAGCTCGGCAAGAGTACACTGTAAAGCAGCAGACGCGTGCGACATACACCTCCGTGTCCTAGCCGTCGCGCTCGTTGTGAGCAGCTGAAAGACGCACTGGCGATGACGCTAACGTAAGCTAGTGAGCCCTGCATGGATATGCTAGGGATGATGTTATGGGTTCTGCAGGCCTTGCCTTGAAAATGGTATATTTATTCTCATTGCCTCTGGAACAGTATGCGAGGTAGGCGCTCGTTGGCCGCGCTGTCCTCCTCGAACGCTTCGCGCGGTACGCATCCCACGTCACACGGGTTATTACTGCAGCGAAAAGCGTTATTAGTTTCCAGTACTCACCCTGATTTTCCGAATTGTTGGTAGATGTTGCCATCGGTGAAATATTATTTTCCGTTCTATTTGGCGTCGTACTTGTTGTACTGGTCGTCGCAATTGCCATGCTACTTGGAGCTGTAATTATCATCGCACTTCGCGTCGTACTTGGCACTTTACTTGCAGTTGTTGTCACTGTTCGCAGTGCAGCCATTGTTGTCATGGAAGTTGGGATGCTTAGGGTGTTCGACGACCCGGGAGATCCACCGGGAAACTCAGTCGGGTGCGTGGTGTCGCCATACTCAGCTCCTTGAACAGAGGAGGAATCGGCGTAATCAAAAGCACTAGACAGCAGCCGAAGTTGTCGAGAAATTGACGGACTTCAATCCGAATACAAAGCCGAATATCTCAAGGTGATAATGAGGAAACTTACCTGTCGCCTTTTAGAAATATCACTATTTTTCTTCAAAAACAAGAAACGACTTTAAGAAACCTCAATAACCCAACTTCCATGGTATGGTATTCACAAAAACATGTTATAATAGTTACTTGGAAAGACATTTTAAGAACTGCAGTTCACAACAACCGATTATGTTAACCTCTAAAGTGCTCGTTTTTGTTTCAAGACCTATATTCTATCTCATGAGCTGTGTGCAGGATAGGCAGCATCACAGGCGCTTAGCGCGTTGCTTTGCTTTGTTCTCCTTTCAATAGCACTCGCAAAAGAACAGGTAATCTGAAAGCCATGTGCCCGCGCCTATGCCTTGCCTTTTCTGCACAAAAAACTACTTCTGAGATAAATTATGGTTGAAAATTCTGCTTAGCTGCGGGCGCCAGCGGGTAACTTTATATTGCGGTTGACATGTACATGGTCTCTAGGAAACAAGGTTGGTCACTGTTCTGATATTTGCTAAAACAAATTCCATCGTGTGTTCTTTAGAATCCAGCAAGCGCCAGCACGCCACTTGGGAAGTCGAACACGTCGTTCATTATACGCACGAACGCTGAAAGTGGCATTGGCCAGAATACTGGTCGCTTGAACCAAGGTTACTAAAGTAGAATGTGAAGGAAAATTTAAGCTCTGTCTGAGACGGTGTTGGAAACATCATTTTTGTTTCCAAGTCTCCGCTTTTATGTTTGCCGACTATAGTCACTTTTAAACGCCTCGATATACCGTTCAGATATGACGGGCCCTCGCGTCCTTTCCATCTCCTATAATTCGTGTTTTTAGAACTTCAACGAAAATCTTTTTTTCTTTTTTAGACGTACACTGGAAGGGTATTTCTAGACAAAACGCTGCTAAGGGCAGCTGCTTGGGGAAGGGGTGTCTTGAAATCTTACATTAGAACAGCACTAGAAAAAACAAAACAAAAAACCACTAGACGAACAAGAAAAAAATTGTATCACACATTAAGCATTAACGCAATATTACAGCAGTCAAAATATGTAAAACATAAACACAAAAAATTAAAAAAACTTCAAGGAAAATTATATATATCACGAACATTCAACAGATTAGATAAGATGCGAGTGTCAATTTGCTCTTGAAATCATAACAACATCTCTCCTAATAAAAATACCATTTATAGAGAACCATGGGGATGTTGTGGTGGAATGATTGCAAACAAAAATATTTTTGAGGTGTTAAGGGAGCAGGTATTTTCCCGGGAGACCTGTATTGATGACTCCCTCGTACATATTTATTTTGGAATTTGCATAGGTCTTTATAAATGGCGCAAACTAAACAGGAATGTAATTAACAAGAAACTCATACAAGCTTTTTATGTTATTTACTTTGTATCTAGAAAATAAATATTCCGAATGAAAATCTTACGGAACATTGTAAACATACCGCAACATTTTATTTTTAGAAGCCTTGCGCCTGTTGCACGAGTGGTAACTTTAGCGAACGGCCACGTTTACAGCGCGCTGGAAGTATTTCTCCATTTACATACTTCTTATGACGCTCGAAAAGTTGCTTATATAAGCCATAAAATTATGTTAAATGAACAAAACGTTACTTACTCAACAAATTATAGTTAAGTGTTTTACTTATTGTGACAACTAGCCAATATAATGTGTCCTTCTGTTCATTTAACATTTAGGCAGAGACAAGATTAGAGTAGCTTTACCGTCGTATTTTGTAGCTCCACACATCTGAAGCTTAAAAAAACACGTATATTGCTTACATCATTGATATAATACGAAATCACTTAGAATAATTATAAACCCTGTCAAATAACGATAAAGAGCTTCCAGGAGGTTGTTTCAAAGCTCGGTGGTGTTTGACCATGGCGAATTGTAAACTTCTAATAAAATCTACGGAATATATTCGAAGCTCGTTTGATCAGGTAAAGCTTTGCAGGTTCAGGAGGCGAGGTACACATCTTTACATGGTCGTTGTTGCTTTGTGTAACTTAAGCTTCGGAGGAGATTTGGACGACAATTTTTTAGCAAAACAAAATGAGTGGATTTTGTTTCAGTCGTGAAGGTCAAAGGTCAGTACAATAACTAATTGGATTGACTACTATATATAAAATGTATTTAATATGTCTAAGTAACTATATTGAAGGAGAACCGAAAGAGCGGAAGCCTTAATTAATTTGAATTGATGAAGAATTTCAAAGTTTTTGGGCGTTGATTTTGCCACAGAAGAGAACAAAACATATTATTGTGATTTAAGTTGTTTTGTTTTTAATGACATTGATAAACTTTTTTTTTTGTCTCAACCGAATTCTGAGATGTGACAAAGCTGCGGTGCAATCGAACTTCATTTTAGACCTATACACATATGTATTCTTTTTTATTCGCCGTCTTCATTCATAGATCCTATGTGCTTTCCTCTCAAACTACTTCGCAAGACTGGTAGATTTACACGATATGTAGAGGTGCACACGTGACGCACTTGTCTTCACAGCTCTAGTATGTCTAGATTCCAGCATGCTTCAAGTGCTCGAGCGACGTCGCATGGTTTATGCTCCGCGTTCGTAATGCGTGTTGCTATAAGGTGACGTACGGCAGCGTTGATCGCCTTTGCCTTCCCACCGCGTGACACCGCAACGAATGCGCACGTGACGCCCATCTGCGCAGGAGGCAACCGCGATTAACTTGCAAGCGTTGTCTATAGTTCGAGATGCTTGCTTTTTTTGAATCTGATCTATCTACGCAAATATATAGAATATGAATTTAAGAGTGAGAGCGCATCAAACAACGTGGTTTGAATGTGCATGCTTTCCATTGTCATGTGGTGAAGAGGAAAGCGCGTGGATAGAAGAACGCGCTCGGAGACGATCAAAGATTTCGTCACCTCCTCGCACCTCGCATTGCCAACGCAGCCTATAGGCCACGTGTCTCCGACTGAGCAGTTGCAAGTACTTTTAAATCAGGGCACTCTACACAAGTCTGGAGCAGGCTTGTATGGTACTCATTACAAGTGATATAATTAGTTGTAATTCATTTTTTTTTGTATTTCTTAATATTTTATTATAGTTATTATGAAGCAATGACAACAGCAATTCAATGACCTTCTGGAAGTACTAAAATTCCTTGTAACCGGCACTATATATTTACCTCAGCTACCTTGTGACTCGTTTGTTGTGTTCTTTACAAGTTCGACCAAGCAATCTCCGACACAAGTCTCCGGCAACATGGTCACCAAAATTGTTGCATCAAGATTATATGTATTTTACTTGGGTGACTGTAGTTCAATAATAAACTCGATGAGCGGCCCAACATTTCCCTCCTGACAGAAAATTCGGACGTCTAGAAAATCTGAAGTAATCGGATAAGTAGCGGTTACTTTTTCCTGTAAGGGCCAATTACTTGTCTTTTCGTGTCATCAAGTAATATATATGTATAAACGAATTATTTAATCGGGAGTGATCATAATTATAATCAATTACCTTTATCGAATAACTTTTACGACACCACTCTCTTGGAGGTGACGCCATCCAGCGGAGAACAAGTGAAGAAGGTGAACCGAGCGACAAGAAAATTAACGCACGCCGTTGAAGTTTGCTAATGGCATATTTCCTGCTGTGTACAGCGTGTGCCCCCCCCCCCCAAAAAGAAATGCACTGTGGTGTCTTTGCCACTCAAATATAATGCCCATTATCTCACGTTCAGCTTCTGCACCAATTTAGCGTTAATAGGTCGAACAAGATATCAAACTCCAGAATAAACCTTTAGATCTCTCAGAAGGTACAAGTGATTTTCAAGCATTTCTATGACAAAATACTTTGCCGACAAAGACCACCGAATATACGAAGCTGAATGAATAACATCCTGAGAATAGTCCCCTGCTTCGTATTGAACGTTGAAAAAAAAATCGCCTGTGAATTTCGAATAAATTGGTAATCGTTCTTCTACAACTTTGAATATATAGTTCAAACCGCTAGCACTCTATTTGGGCGAAAACTCATCGTTCAGAAGTGCGTAGTTCATCTCTGCGATTAAAAAAAGCGTTGTAAATGTTTTGCAGCGACATTCTGCACATTCACACATATTTTTAGTTCTTACCTGAAAACATGAAGTGAAGACCGACCGCCATTGCTCCGATAAAAAGCACGAGGAGGAGAGCCACCAATATTATACTGTTGTTCCTTAAAAAAAGAAGGCCTAATATAAATTCGGCCCTTTTTTTCTCCTCTCCTCCTCTCCGCACCCTCCTCCCTCCTCCATCCTTTCCCCAAGAGGGCACCGTCGACACTCGGGCCTGCGTGTAATGGCGACGCGTCGATTGACACACATCAGACCCCACCTTACGCCGTGCACGCGAAGCTGCGAGCAGGGCCACATAGCTCACGCTTCCCCCACCCACCACCCTCCCTCTCAACCTGCCCAACGCCCCCGTCGAGCTTCAGGAGGCAAAGTAAAACCAGGAAACGTTTTGTGGAAAGTCGAAAGCCTGTCTTGTTTGTTTGTCTTGAATGCTCTCTTTCCTTATTGTAAAATGGAAACCAACACGCTCAACCATCTACATATATAATACACAAGTAGGGGCATCATATGGACTTTTTATTTCTGCAATCACAATATACATATATATATATATATATATATATATATATATATATATATATATATATATATATAGAGAGAGAGAGAGAGAGAGAGAGAGATTCATACAGAGCGACCATAAGTACGTAAAAAATACAATACCTGCGATTGTTTTTACCAGTGGCTAGAACTCGAAAACAATTTTGGTAAAAGTCTGCTTAAACAAAGAGTCATGTGGAAGTCAGCAGCACACAGCTAGCCACCGTCTATTTGACCTGAATTAATTTGACGCAGCACTAGAGCATCTGGCTTAACCCTTCGCCTTGATAACGTCTGTAAGTTTGATCCTCAAGCACGCGGGCAGTGTCTCAAAAATACCTTCGCTCAAGATATCGATATTAATCTTTAAGCAAAACATATGTTTCTTCTTTCTCTTTCTTTCTATTTAAATTAGATAGGTTGCTGGGAGAATATTTCGTACAACGGTTTCAAAGTTAGGAAGGAAGATGTATCCTACCGCAAAATATGCGAGCAATACTGAATTCTAATAGTCCTTCATTTAAAATAAATCAATGGCAGCAATATTACGCTCGAACCCAGAATTAATACGATTATTCAAGTTACTGGTTATTGCCGAGAGAGGACCAATTTTTTTCATTATTGTGCTTGAATATAATAACTTATCGGTCACACGCAACACGGTTCTTCGAATTTAATTCTTGCTCTATCCATATCATTGATTTGTACTAACTGCAACAAGACATGCATTTTTGTCTTTTTTTTATATGAACACCTGAGATACTGGACGCTTTAAGTGGAACGGAAAAGTCGATATTGATGAAACACCTCTGAAAACCCTAAAACCATAGTTTTTTTGGAGCTATACTATTCACTGACATTTTTTTATTAGGTAGATTATATACAGACTTTGATCTAATGCTGCTAAGTTTGCAAGCCCCATCACTTAAACACGCAACAAAATATAGAGGAGACGTAGAGTATAAAAGAATCGGTAGCGCCCATTCTTTTCAAGGTCGTGTAATGCATAAAATGGAGTACTAAAGAAAAGGGATCCTGCACATTTAATTGCAAGACATTGAAACATTTGTTTCTTCAAGTGAAGAGCCTATTGCTTAAGTTGCCTGGGTTGGACAATTGCTGAACTGCTACGAAGCATCAAGAGCACATACTGGGTTTCATAAAATGGGGCTTGCTCGAGTTGCACCGAGCTAAAGTCACTCGTTCCTGGCAATTTAGCACCATTGCATTCCATGCCTGCAAGTGAGACCACACCCGAGCAAGGACTTTTATTTAAGCGGGGGGGGGGGGGGGCGGTACTTGCTGAGGGACACGACTATTTGGGTACGGTAATGAATTTTCAATATTTAGCTCTCGGGCTTTTTCTAATATTTTTATACAGCCACTTCGTCTATTTTTATTTGATGAAAATTCAAACATCTATTCGTTATAGCGACAAATTAAACTCAAAATAAAACAAAATTAGTTTTATTGTAGTTTTCATGTAGCAAAGAGCATAATTCAGCTAGCAACGCAATAGCTGCGGCTGTAAACACTTTTGAATTCAACCTTTCGTATCTGAGCTAAAAATAACGCTTACAAGGGGCCTTCAAGTTCGTCTCCAGATTTGCCTTCGCGAAAGCTATTTCTCACTGACAAGCGTATATGTTGTCATGAAGATACGGTGAAGGTAGCGTCGTTACAGAGTGGACTGCTGACCGGGTGATAGCTTCATGCTGTAGTAGAGATTCTCGCCGATTACGAGCGACAAAGAAGGGATGACGTAGAAAAAAGTGCACTTAAACTTTGCGCGAAAATGCAAAAGGTGAACAAGGAATTACCCGAAAATACAAGAACACACGAGACGCGTCATTTCTCAGAAAACATAAAACATCAACAAGGAAATGCATAAAAATACAAAAAAACGCGACGCGTCATTAGTCAGTAATAAATAAAAGACTCATAAAAAACATTTGTTTACGACCTGTTTTTTTTTGTGTCACTAAACCTTATACTGTAAAACTTTTAATGTTCGCGAGCCCTTAATTTTCGCAAATTTCGCGAATTGAAAAATTCGCGAAATTGAAGGGCACGCGAAAATTTCGATCTTTAAGAATTTCAAGGCAGGCATCTGGAATTCGCGAAATTTAGTGGCCGCGATTCTGTCCTTTGTGACCGATTCGCGAAAAACAGGGGCCGCGAAATTAAAGGGTTTTAAAGTATTTAAGGGACTAGAAATGCGTGAAAAAAACGTCGAGTCGTATTTCCTAGAGTGTAAGGTTCCTTTATGGAAAGCTTTGACGAGCGGCACAAGTCTAGTCAGAACATCTGCTGTATGCTTTGGGAAAGGCACCACTTCAAGACTTCTCTGTTTCTGAGGGCAAGGAAGGCACCGGACGTTCGAGAGACCATCGCGATCTGCTAAATTTTGCTTTGAACTAAACTCCTCCTTAAGGTCGTCATCCTGCTTCCCGACTAGCTTTTCCGGACACTCTTCCTGAGACCTGTTTGAAGCCAGCGATCTCACCACATAACCAACGAGACCCTGGCAAGAAGATGAAAGGGGAAGCGGAAGGGGCGCTGAAGACAGCATTGGAAGAAGGGGATGAAAGAACAAAAATACATCAGTTGAGCAACTTTGGCTTGAGGTTTTTCTGAGAAAAATACACGGTGACCCTGTCATTAGCAGTCTCCTCACCATTCGAAAGGCTTCGATTATCTTGCTCCTGACACGCCACCTCAGATTTACTAGCGTCGTCGTTGCGGCAAGGTCGGTAGCGCAGCCACGATTTTCCTGTCTTCACGTATCTATCGGGTGCCAACTGTTGGGTAGAGCGTCCTATACTTCTTTGGGGCGCTCCCGGAGCCGTTTTTTTCACTCAGCGACCAGTTTGGCCGATGCGTTCAGCACCACAGGACATGGGCACAGAAAGTTTTGCTCAGTATTGCATGTGGTGACCCCGCTAGTATGTTTCCTGGTGAAGCGGGGCAGCGGAAGCCTCTTACTGCTGACATACTTGAGCCGGTCTCCCAAACATAATTTGCACATGAAAACTACATCTGTGTCAAATCTGGAGGTTATGTTCTTAAAACTCTTGGGCATGTACTTGACTGTAACAGACGTGTTTGTAAAAGCAAGAAAAAAGGAACCATTTCGCATGAAACCCACGAAGCCGTCCTGCATACTTCAACCCAAACCCCTTTCCTCCCTCGAAAAAACAAAAAGAATTTGGGGATCGGGGGAGGGGGAAAGCAAATTGAGAACCCCTGTTAATGTGTATATTGCCATAGGAGCTTCTTATATTTAATACCCTCATTATTTCAAGCTCTTCGCAATAACGGTCGAAATTCTAAAGCGAGAGTGCCTACAGCATATTCTTACTTGGTATCTGCAAACAAGAAACGACATGGTTAGGGTTACAAGTTTTCGTGATTCACTACTTGAAGTGCTTTTTATGCAACATAACGAAAGATTTCCCACCTTCTTGCATCGAAGGAGAATTGTCAAGAGGCATGTCTTTCCCAAACTCAGACGCTGCTGTAAGCAAGAAATAAGGGAAAATATACATAACAAAAATATACCCTACAGGAATTCAAATATATAGGCGTACATTTTAAATCGAATCTGAAATGGAATACACAGATAACAAATGTCTTCGATAATGCAAAACAAAGACATTTAGGCGGATGTTGGCAACTGCCTCTGCAGAGCAGTAATTACAAGCATTTAAGTCAAAATACTAACCTTCGTTGAATATGTAAACCTTGTTTGGGAACCATTCACGCAACAAAACATTGAAAAAATGTATAAGAGATAAAATGAAAAGTTGTGCGGTTTAGTTCCTGCCGCTCTCTCTCTCTCCACACACTGATTCCCAACTGAAGTCCAATACGTACCTCCTGGTTTAATGAACAAGGATGATTATTTTGTTTTAAAGTTGCTACAGGGTGATAAGTTTATTGATATTGAAAATTATGTTTCCGGTACGCCAACCTTAATATCCATATAAAAAACGTAACGAATGTATTGTGTCTAACTGCTTCACTATGGACTTACAAAAGAGTTGTTATATTTGTCAATCAAGAGATCTGCATAACTGCGGATACAGGGAATGGTCAAAATGAGTGTTGTTATATTTATAACATATTTATTTGCTAATTTCGCTTGTAAGTTTAGATTGCCTGCTACCCTGCTTTGGTATCAGGGCTAGAGGAGCGTTAAAAAAAAACGGTATACATAAAAAATAACATTGCCGTGTTTTTGAGGTGCTTTACTGCAGACCACATCGAAGTGAGATAGCATTCCTCGTCTTCTATGTAGCCAATGTAAAGCCTACAAATGCCTTTATGAGGTATGCTGCTCTTCGATGTTACTAAAAAAAACAGACCCATGAACTGTAACGTTAGAGAATACCGTATTGTAGCCAGAGAGGAGCACGACGTATATGTGAAAGCGCAGGCCAACAAATGTCCATTTCCTGTTTTTGTTACTTCCTCCGCTATACCCGATTTTTGAAAGACGAAGGACTCCCAGAAAATGCTTCAGAATTGAAAGCTGCATGATTTATGACATCGCGGTGTTATGAAGAGAACGAAATGTCGGGGTCTGGTAGATGAAATTTTAACTCAGAAATCATGGAAATAACTGGGATACCGAATGTTCAAAAAAATAGTTGGTAAGTTCTTCATCATTTTTATTTATCCTAAAAATTGAATATTTTATAGTCACAGCAAAAAAATAGAAATAGAAATGGTGTATAATAACTAAATATCTTAAATTCGAGGTCCAGTGGTACTGCGGAATACATCTTCCGTTTCCTTTGAAATCTAAAACTACTAACAAAAGAAGTTTACCTTTTAGCCTCGTTAAGGTTTATTCAAGACAACGCATCATGTAGCCGTATTTTATTTATTTTGCTTTTGAAACTTAAAATTCGAGAAAGCGGAAAAATAAACTTTACATTTTAGAAAATTGGGAATCTAAAAAAAATATTTTGAAAATACGAAGTCATATTTATAATGTTTACTTAGTAACTATAATCAGTGACACATTAAAGGGTTCATGATGCGATACCGGGTTGGGATGTTCATGACTTTGCAGAATCGCACTGGTCCTTGTCTGACTCATGTATACTCGCACAGACCGCCACTGATTCAGAAACACATTTGTCGTGGTGAAAGTACGAGGACAAAATGCACTATGTTTTTCATTCTTGCCTTTGCAATGCTTGATTGATTACGCTCTTGTGGCATCAAAAGCACCCGCCTTACGAGAGTCGAGCACGGCTCATGCATTGCACTCGTGAACTACGTGAGCACTGGACTTTGGGTCGAAACAATCTATGCCTCGGCAACACTCCGGTAGTGTTTGGTGTCCAACCACTGCGTAAATGAGAACTGACGATCTCCAACAATGCATGGGGCTCAGAAGGTGTTTTCTAAACTCACCACTTCAGCGCGTGGCTATGATTAAGGTTGGAGGCATAGGATAGGCAACAGGCTACGTTTTGATTATAATGCAATTAAATGCAAATGTGCAAGTGAACTGGACGAGAATGACGAAAATAATCCCTGGAGAAGAGGAACAAGAGGGACAAAGGGCAAACAAATCACCAAACACAGCTACTTTGCTGCTTGTTCTGGCTGGTCGTTGAGTGGATAAACAGTGCTCGTGGTTCTAGAATTCGTTTGGCGACTGCCGTTGCTTTCAAAAGAAAACAAACGGAAATGTATTCAGTTATTAACGTTTCGGAGTGATTCTAATGGCGAATTCGGGGTTTCAATCGCCAGCGAGACCGAGCTTGCGGCGCCGGCAACCAGAAAGGCGCCAGTCGACACACCACGCACCCTCAGCACACGAGCATTAAACGGTAGACGATGGCAGTTTACTCCGCCGCATGCATGCAAGACACCACTCGAAAGGCAGTTCCATCTTCGTCGCAGTCAACCATGTCCTCAATTTTCTACGTGGTACTGTCCGAACGGCATGGATTGGCTTGAGTATTGGCTGCTGAATTTACTTGATATCAGTTTCGTTATTTCGCTCATGTTTTCTCACCGACTTCCTTTTCCATTTTGGAGGTTACGACACCAGATAGAGTCTGGCATCCGCTTGCCCGGCCTTTCGGAGCTCGGGCGGAAAAAGGGCAGGAGCTTTGTCGGTGCATGCCGAAGAACCACCACTCGAACGGTGATAATAGGCTGGAAACTGACCACGCGAACACTATTGCAAAATTCGCCGATGATTGACCACCCGGATTCGCCGTATGTATTGCTCACAGGATGCACATAATCGTTTCGTGGCTTTTTTAATGACCCATGGCTTAGATAATCTACCTCAGCCATGCGTTCGGTTCCATCCGCCAGGCAGTGAACGTGCTAAATTTTGTGCAGTAAACATTTATTTACCCAGTTAAAGGGTCCGTGCAACAATTTTATTACTGCGCGTAATTACCGCTTGGAATGATTCCCTGTCGTTAATCAACATGTGAAACATGCGTTACTGTTCCTCCTCCTGCAATGGTAGTCGAAAAAGCAATTAAAACAGCCGTTTGCAACTTCTGTAACGTCGAAGCTAGAGCGCAGCTCTTGAGGAGGAGGGGAAGGCACGGGGAGGGGGCGTCATGTACCCCTGGCGGGGTCACTCACGATGACTACGATGGGTGCAGGTCGGTGATCATTTTCAGCTGAATTTAGCGCGGAAAATTCTCCACTGGATTATGGAAAACTTACCGCTAGAATTAGCGGGCAAATGTTTCACGTAAATTTAGCAATTTTCCGCTAGATTAAGCGGAAAAATTTTCCGCTAAATTTAGCGGGGAAATTTACCCATCATGCACCGCGCGGTTACGCCGACGTCGACGGCGAGGCCGACGCCGCTCATGCCGGAAACGGGCGCCTAAGAGCTACGGTCTAAAAAGAATGAGCAGCGTTTTCCCCTCAATTCGAACCCCGAACAAATGGCCACGTGACCGGCAGCCGATTTTATGCCGCCAATGCTTATCATAGCCACGCTGAGCTGGTGTTGACAATGCATAGGAAGGCCGCTAAGTTCAGGAGATTTTTATGGTTCATCTATTGTCACTGCTGTATTTGGACACGAGCCACTTAATCATTGTTGAGCTATTGATTATCGCGAGCCGAAATCGAGCGATCCCCTCCTTCCCGTGTTCAATTTATAAGCCGCATTCACATACGGTCACTGCGGAAAATGGCAACACTCCGGCCACCTGACAACAAAATCAAGTTTGGCCAAGGATATATTGAAACAAAACGTTCGCTTTTATTCCTGAAATTACTGAGGCACAAATAGGTTTTATGGTCAATGGCGTTACGTGCGAGTATACATAAGCCTAACGAGTGTCAGTAAGCTCGCGTAAAGTAAAAACATTCAACTCAAAATATTTGCACCGCGCCTAGCAAGCAAGCGAAAAG
The DNA here is from genome assembly GCA_037355805.1 of Ixodes ricinus. Classification (NCBI taxonomy): domain Eukaryota; kingdom Metazoa; phylum Arthropoda; class Arachnida; order Ixodida; family Ixodidae; genus Ixodes; species Ixodes ricinus. The sequence continues at coordinate 16,154 of JAZHYW010055124.1, read as the reverse complement.
CGCGAATTGAGACTGAATATTTGTTAAGTCTCACCACTTATGGACGTTATACGTATGCAGCATTGGTTGAAAAAAGTGCTTTACATTTAGGGTTTTAATTTTTCTGGAAGGTAAGAATTAAGCTAGACGAAAATACTTACAACAGAACTTCGGTTACAATTATAAATATAATGAACATTGGCGTGCCTGAGATCGTATTTGGCGAATTCTTGGAATACAAGAAATATTACAAATAGCTGTATTTACAGGAGGAGACGAACTCAAAAAAGGTGGGTTCTTATTTAACCTGCGATTTCTGTCGCGTACCTTCTACATGGCTGATTTAATAGGGAACGCGTTTCTAAAATTTTATAAATATCTAAATTTATAATAAATCCTCGCCCATCATATCCTACAGACGAACGAATGCTGCAACTTTACTAAATGGAAAAAATTAAACCTTGCGATTCACATAAAACATAATCCAGTAATCAAAATGATCGAGCAACACATGTAACTCACGCAATGAATAAGTACAGAAAGACACCTTTTGCTATTATCTGCACACTTGGCCAAAAAGTCGGGGAGGAATTTGACCGCCGTGATTGCACGGAGCCAAGGTCACCGCGGCGCCGGCCAATGAAAGCCGCCGAAAGTTTCGCCTATTTTTTGCCTAATGTCCACGTTAGGAACCCTTCTTACCGTCTTTGGACAATTTAAGTGCTTGCTCTGTAAAGAAAAAAACAATAAATAAAACAATCTAAGGGCGCTTGTAAATCTATGCGGTAGATGCAACTATGCGCCAAGCAACTGAGAGTGATGAAGAGACGATTGTGCTCGGGGCATCGAAATTACGAGCTCTGGTTTCAATGTTTAGTTTCTAGACCTAACGATAATTGTATTTTTTGTTTATTGCAATCTTCCTACGCGTTGGAACGGGAGAGCCAAACAACGGACCTTGGCGTTCCGCGTTCCAATGAGTTCGACGAGTGCAGTGGACACACAAGATGCTACCTTTATGTCTACTCCTTAATCATTGCACCCGAGAGCCCGGTGTTCTCCCGCCGCCGATCTCTCTCTCTCTCCTCCTTTCTGTTTCTCGGTGCATAGAAGAAACAGACGGAAAGTGACTGCATAATTCAAGAGGCAAGAAACTGTTAACGACGTCCTCCACTTTAATAATGCGTCATCACATTCGGAGGACGTACACTCAATAAATGGGCAATGTCTTTACACCAAATGTTTTTTGACGCGATGATTGTTCGCGATTTTGAGCAAAACGGTGACGCGCGGTGTTGTATTCTCACTTCTTCTTTCATTGCTACATCTTTGCCACATCTATAATTCTCGGCCACTAGATGCCACTTCGTTTTTTCTCTCCTTCTCGTGCTGGGTCCTTGCGCCCTGAATAAACATCATTGGCCTGATGGCGGTTGTTCAGTCACGACGCCCCTGCCGTTGTCCCGCGCCGGGACACGACATCCTTTTGGCGACGAGGATGCTTGACGGTCCCTGCTAGCCTCCAAGTTCGTCGGGGGACTGCGCGTCTTCGCCTACCTTGGTCCGCCGACCTGCGATCCTGCCGCAGCTCAATTCTGGACTCAGCGCAGTTAGGCCTTACCGCAGCGTTCGGACACAGGCCTCGCTCCGAGAACGTTGACGCAGCCTCCTGCTAGATCGGACCAGGACGTCAGATTGCCACAAGCTGATCCGCTCTTAACCGAAGATGGCTTTTTCGAACACCGCGCCACCAAAGCCATTTCTGGATGCGCCTGGACGATCTCCGGTACCTTGGGACGAATGGTACAAGCGGTTCCAGCGCTACATGGAGCCAGCGCTACATGGATGCGCTACATGGATCTACCACACACAGAGGAACTGCTTAATTCTCTGGTTGGTGCAACCCATTTTTCAAAACTAGATCTGGATTCTGCATACCATCAGGTAGAACTACACCCAGATAGCAGAGACCTGACAGCCTTTGTAACACATGAAGGCCTTTTCCGATTTAAGAGAGTATGTTTTGGCCTGGCTTCTGCTCCAGCCACATTCCAACAAATGATGTCTAGAATTTTACGTGGCTGTGAAGGAGTGCTATTCTACATACACGACATCATTGTCTTTGGCAGATCCAGCGAGGAGCATCTTGCTAACCTCCGAGCCGTTCTTCAGCGCATCTCCAATGCGGGGCTACGCTTGAATGAGAGGTGCGTATTTGATGTCAGAGAACTCTCTTTCTTGGGTCACCAAGTTAGCAGCCATGGAATCGCTCCTCTCAAACAAAAAGTCGACACCATCAACCAGACACCAGTGCCAACGGACATCAGCCAACTCAGGTCATTCCTGGGACTGGTGGAGTACTATTCAAGATTTATTCCCAGACTTGCGACCAAAGTGGAACCACTTCGCCGGTTCCTGCGCAAAGACGTTCCATTCATTTGGGACCCCGAGGCCAACGAAAGTTTTAAACGGTTGAAATTTCTCTTGTCGTCCAGTCAAGTGCTTCGGATGTTCGACCCCGCCCTGCCGATAATCGTCGCAACAGATGCGTCCGCATATGGGCTTGGGGCTGTCCTCCAGCAACGAGCGGGGAAACAAGTTCATACTGTTGCTTTTGCCTCTCGTACGCTAACTTCAGCAGAACGAAAGTATTCTGTCGGAGAAAAAGAAGCCCTGGCATGTCTTTGGGCATGTGAGCGATGGCATAACTACCTATGGGGTCGCCACTTCACATTACGTACCGACCATCAGGCACTGATTGCCCTTCTGTCAACACGCGGTACAGGACATCGTCCGCTGCGCATCACGCGTTGGTCCTCACGTCTGCTGATGTATCACTTCACGGTTGAGTATCAGCGAGGCTCTGACAACCGTGTGGCGGACGCTCTGTCACGCTTGCCAGTAGCTGACACGGAAGGTGGGACATCATTTGAAGAGGAGATTGTGTCGTTCGTCACTCCTTGCTTGACAAAAGAACAGCTGCAGCAAGCCACGACAGATGACGTCATCCTAAGTCAAGTGATGGACTATGTAGTTTAACCCTGGCCGTCACAGAAGTTTTTGTCCAACGACATTGTTCCCTTTTTCATGTTCGTGACGAACTCTCAGTTGTAGATAACATGCTGATGAGAGGATAAAATGTTGTAATTCCTACGACACTGAGAAAGACACTGATTGAGATTGCTCACGAAGGCCATCCAGGAATCGTCAGGACCAAGAGCCGGCTCCGAGACCTCTACTGGTGGCCTGCCATGGCTCGTCAAAGCGAAGTGTGATCAGAAGCTGCCCGGTGTGCCAAGAGACAGACAAGCCTGTCAAAGCTTCACCAACACCCTTGCAGCCAGTTCCACTTCCGGAGAGGCCATGGGCCAAATTCGCCATCGACATTGTCGGCCCATTTGAACAAGGAGAGCCAGCATGCCGGTATGCCATCACTCTTGTTGATTATTTTTCTAAATGGCCAGAGGTTCAGTTCTGCCACGACGTGACAACCTCTCGAGTGATGACATTTCTGTCATCAGTCTTCGCTCGGGAGGGTTATCCAGGTTGTCTCGTGTCAGACAACGGGCCACAGTTCACGTCATTACAGTTTAACGACTTCCTAAAAGACCGAGGCAGAAACCACGTCTACTCGTCAGTGTACTATCCGAAAGCCAATGGGCTCGTCGAAAGGTTCAATCGAGTACTGAAAAGCTTCATTCAGCTCGCTGCCGCTGAGAAGCGTCGTTTACAAGAAGCAGTTACCGACTACCCCCGGTGGGGTGCACCGGTGGAATACACCGGTGTACCCCACAGGTCCACCGGTGGGGTACACCGGTGGACCGGTGGACCCCACTTGCCACAACAGGTCTGTCGCCAGCGCTCCTCCTCCACGGAAGGAAACCGAAGACGCTTCTCTATATCCTGGGTCTGTCACCTCGGGAATTTTTCCGCAACCCAGTGAAGGAGATGAAACGTCTACGAGAGCGAGTATGCCAACGGCAACAGTCAAGCAAGAAATGCACTGACCAGCGACGAGGAGCCAAACGGCCGACATTTGTTGTTGGTCAGTTCGTTCGCTACCGGCTTCCAAAGAAAACGCGCTACGATAAATCCAAGTTCAGCAAGCCGTTGAAAATAGTGGAACGAGTTGGACGTTGGACATTCCGCCCAGAGGACGGAAGAGCCTTGAATGCGTCGAAGTTGACCGCTGCCGTTCCACCCGAGGAACAGTCGACGCCCTCAAATTTGTTTCAGAATTGGCCGTCACGAAGCCTGACAGTTCATTGGGTTCCTGAATCGCCTCCAGTCGCGGATGACAGTCCGGTTCCTGCCAAGTGTACGCCCTCAGGCGTTGTCGCACGGGATCCACCGGTCCAGCCTAACGGTGATCAGGACACTTCCGGTCGAAGATCCACCGGTAACAAGACTGCGCAGTTGAACGAAGGTGCAGCGGCTGCATGTAACACCGCTGCAACAGCGTCAGCAAACGAGACTGTTAGACGCTCTAGATGAGAGCGGCGGAAACCTGTGAGATTCGGAGATGCTGTGTGAACGTTATGTATGTTAATGTTTTGTGTCACTGTGTGCGATTATTTATTGCTATTGGTCGCACACGTACCCAATAGATTCTTAGAACCGGGACCTGAATTTATTTTTCATAGTATGATTTACAAATGCCTAATGTTTATAACGTTTCGTATCTTTTGTGTGTGTCAATTGTTGTACAAAGCTTATAATTACTCCGTATATATTATTATGTACAAACCGCGCTGATTCCAATTGAGGTTATTGTACATTTATTCATTCTTGTCTATCGTATCGTACTTTGCATATTGCATTGAGTCCTATGATAGCCTCCTCTATACTGAAAATGCCTGCCCAATGGTTTCTTTGTCGTCGTCGCGCCTACTTCACATATTTGCTACTAGGGGCGCCAAAACCCCATACAGAAAAGCAGACGACGCTTGTCTGCTGTCTGCTACTACAGTTCACTGTAGCTAGCGTAGCTACGTTATCACGTTAAGCCATATGATAACGTAAGTTTTCCATGTTAGGTTACGCGGTAACGTGACCTTACGTGATCAAATAGGTCACGTGATCACGTAATGTTTTTGTGACACGAGTAACTTCTTCGGTCGTCGTTTGACTCGCAGAGCGCTTAGCCATAGCCGGCATAGCTCAATAGCACGAAGCTGTCTGCGGCTCCTGGCACGCACATCGTGACGCCACACCTACACGCGCAGTCATTTCATTCCATTGATTGATCGTGGGCACTTCGGCACCTTGTACTTAACCCCGACTCCTGGTGCTGCATACTAAGTCGCATCATGCCTTACTGTTGTGTGCCTATGTGGAACTCGAACTCGCGTAAGAAGGTGCCGGGGCTGTCGTTTCTGCAGTGACTGCTTCCTACTGGTCATTAAGCAGGCTTCTACGGCTCACACTGATTCCTCATCAGGCACCAGGACAGGGGAGGACGATACTATCCATCGGAGAAGCTAGTGAGGGTGCTGTATGCGCTGAAGAACTTCGAAGAGGTTTTACTGAAAAAACGAAATATGCTTAAAAAGCCTTTGCATGCAGCTGTTGAGAGCTGCGGTAGATGCACTTATGCACCATGGGGCTCTGAAATGCACAAAGGCAGATAAAGATGTCAACCATTACAAAGATTTCCAGCGAATTCTGCGTACTAAGTATTTCAGGCCAATTTTCACAAACTACTCTGCATCAGTGAATGGCAAGCATGATCTGAAGAAGATCTTCAACAATGGCCGCTATCTAAGAAATCGTTAAAGCTCTAGAACTGCATCCATGAAAAACAGTGCGGACCAGAAGAAATCGGTCAAAAACATCAAACAACTGTGGGCTAAAAAAATTGAAAATGTATTTTAAGATCCCTGGTCAGAGCGTTGCCTACAGGTGCGCAGGTTTTCAGTCAGCGAAGGCTCGTTCGCGGTCCTGAGAAAAATCACTTGACTGCCGCATGTGGTCCGCGGGCCGTATGTTTTCCGGCTCTGCTCCAGAGCAATAAAAGCGCTAAGTAGTTGCTGTTGCAACGTCGTGAAAGTCCGCCAACCTGTCTGTCTCCTTTTTAATTTGGATTGACTATTACTGTTGTCGCTATGACAAGCACCAGAGGTCTGGTAAGATTTCAGCATAGAAACAAAACCAAGAAGTGAAAGCTAAAAGAAAGGTTATGACTGCTTTATATATGAAAACTATACTGACGGTGCCCTGCGCTAGCTATGTAGCACGGGTTGCGAGTGTATTCAATTCACAAATGGCGTCACAGTAGACTGTAGCAGCGGGAAGCGGAGAAGCGTCGTCTGCATTTTTGTATGGGGTTTTGGCGCCTCTAGTAGCAAACATGTGAAGCAGGCGCAACGACGACGAAGCATGAGGAAGCCAGCCATTGGGCAAGCATTATCAGTATAAAGGAGGCTATGGTCCTATGTAATTTGTATTGCGTTTGTTTTGTGTCTACTTCTTTCTTCTTTCCATCTTTCTCTTTCTCTTCTTTCTCAACGGGGAGGGGGGAATGTTGTATTCTCACTTCTTCTTTCATTGCTACATCTTTGCCACATCTATAATTCTCGGCCACTAGATGCCACTTCGTTTTTCTCTCCTTCTCGTGCTGGGTCCTTGCGCCCTGAATAAACATCATTGGCCTGATGACGGTTGTTCAGTCACGACGTCCCTGCCGTTGTCCCGCGCCGGGACACGACACGCGGCTTTGGTCGAATTTGTATCTGCGATTGATCCCTGCGCGTTCACGTCCAAGCTCTGATGTAATGGCTTTGATCATTCTAGGTAGAGTTGTTCAAGCTTATTCTTTAGACGTCAAGAACATTTCACAGTTCTTCGGTAAAACGGGTCTCGGTCGCAGAGGGTTCCGGGGTCGAGTGCGTTAGCTCACCGGAGCTCGGAGCGAGTGCAGCGAAAGCTCGCGCTGCAAAACCCAGGGATCCTGGATTCAGTAAACATCGCACTGATTATATTTGTCTGTATATTTACACAACCCGAAGTTAGTTTGCCTCAACTGGTGACATTTGTCTGAGCTGTGGATGAACAATTTATTCAGTGCAGTACAATGTACTTCACATTCCTCAAAAAGAGGGACGGAAGCTCGCCCGTCGTTCTTTTTGATTTTGGGAACGCGTTCCTGTTGAAAGTCCCATCTGTGAGAGAGAAACTCGTTCCCGTCACAATTTAAAAAAATGAAACATATCGTTACATATGCGTTACATTCTGCATTTTGCTAATTACCATATTAAGTTAGATGAAACCTAGTTTTTTTAATCAATCCCATTAAATGTCAACATACGAATTTAAATGCCGTGATGGAAGGACACCAGAAGAAGAAAACCAGCGGAAACAATATCTCATTTTTTGATTGAATCACTTTCAAAATTATCACCCTTTTGCCTATTCAAGCTTCTGGTCGTCAATAGAGACTAGCCAAATGTACCGTTACCCTAAATTACACTAGAGAGTTACAACAACCTCACACTTTTCAATCTAACAAACACCCTTTTCCGAACTTAACGACAGTTACTTCTCGATGTCGATGTCTGCTAGGCGAGCAAGTTCTAAAGAGGGCAGGGCTTTTGGAAGGTCAGTCTCGAAAGATGCCAGTCCTCTTCGTGAATTTCGGATTAGTTGTTCAGTTTGAAGTTGAAAGAATAGGAGAGGGAATGAGAAAATGAAGCTCAATTTTGTGCATCTGTCCAATGTTTGGGATACAAAGGTGCGTCTGTTCTTTGATAACTTGTTCTTTCTGCGTACGTCTTTCTTGAAGATCAGTGATTGCTGTAGTCGGCCTTACATTTTTGGGTGTAGGAGGATTCGTCGAAGCAATGAAAGTAGCTCAGTTTGAGACGTCTTTTTTGTATTTTCATTCAACTAAATGATTTGATTTCTGTACCGCAGTCTCGGGCACTGAAAAGACAATCAAGGCCCACTAGCTCCCCTGCCCCAGAGAGTTAGCAAACGAAAACCTTGCAAAAAAAGAAAAAAACAAGAAATATGTAGCCAAAAAAGTTAGCGAGATCCTGCTCTTGGTAAATATATTTTTTATTCAATTTTAGAATAAACCCTCTTAGAAATAAATAAAAATTACCGCACTGGACGAAGTAAAAAGAGCGCCGTTCCTTCTTCCGTTTCGTAAAAATGTGACAAGTTTCCGTTTCAGTTTTACCGATGCAAAAAGAAAAGCGCCGTTCCTTCGTTCCTCCTTAAAGGAGCGCTTTCCAGGAACGCCGTTAATTGAAACGCTGTTCCGCACCACACTGGGGCAGTGCAACCTCTAGCCTGGGGTCTTTAATGTGCACCACGCAGTAGTGATACACGACCGCACGCCATTACACCACCTACTGAGTCTAGGTAGTATTTGTTCAACGCCCCCCCCCCCGGCCAGTTTTGGTCTGGATGAACATTGTCCCTGCTGGCGGTTGTTTATAGCTACTTCGTGATACACGTTAGAGAGCCCAGGCTAATGGTTGTACTGCACTGGCAAAATTTTTCATTTACGGCAAAAAGACCAGACACACATTTAGGGTAAGTTCCAGCTTCAGAAATAAACACGCAACTCAATTTATCTTGGCCGCACCCGGTGTAAAAATAACGGCGCTTATCGCAAGCCAGTTCTTTGGCATAGCTAAGAATGCTTGAGAAGCCAAAGATTCCTCGTGCCTCTGCTCTCGCGCAGCTTGTGCGCCGCTAAAAGCTGTACAGGCACCGCTGTTCTTCAAAAATGCCCAGCGGCCGAGCACGGTCGTTCATGTTGCACACGACCAATAAATGTGTGAAAGAAAAAAATAACCCTGAAAATGTAATATATATATATATATATATATACAACGGGCATGGTGGCGGGAGGCCGAAGGCGTTGTTGCTGTTTTCACCGAAGGTTTTTTCTTCCCGGATTATATATATATATATATATATATATATATATATATATATATATATATATATATATATATATATATATATATATATATATACGTGGAAGAATAAACCACCCGTTGTTGCTGTTTTCATCAAGGGTTTTGCTTTTCCTCTCAGTTATATATATATATATATATATATATATATTTAGTTTCCATAAAAGGGCGAAAGTTGTGTTCTTTTTTTCGACATTTCATTACCGCCGATGAGTAGACGATGACAAATGCTTAAATCACTATTACATTGTTTCATTATTTACAAAACAACAACCGAGCGTGTTTTTTTTGTTTTTTTTTCAGGCCACCACGCGCTTGTTTGTCGCTTCGGAAAGCGAGCAACGCTACCGCCATATGCACGAGCACCGAAGATCTCTCCGCCCAGAAGTTTTCTGTTGGGGAAATACTAGGTGGAAAAGGTCACAAATCTCTGCATGCCTTTTCGGGTAGCCGTTCGCAGCTCATCTCGCGCATGTTCGTCTATTCCAAAAGTGAGCAATGCACGCTCCGCACGTGCAAGTGCTGAAGCTTTTACTGCGGTCAGAAGCTCAGTTTTTTTCTACGACCACCACTCGTGCATTACCTGACGCTGCTCCTTACAGGCTCGTGTCCCAAGTTTCAACTCCAAGGAGCCAAGTTTAACAGAAATAATCCTGCTGCAAATTGATATTACAACATACCTCCGCGTATTCGTCAGTACGAAATTTGAATAAAATGCGAGGAGCGCCACCGAAGCCGGTACATGATGTCAAGGCGACAGTTGCGTGAGTGACTTCATCTGCACGCAAATGATGCAGTTGCAAACGCTGAAAACCCGAGTGCCCTACCAACGCACAATATCATCAGGAAATAGATTATTTAGAAAATACGTGTAAATTGTTCGAATGTGATTCAAACTTCGGAGCCAGACGTAAACATGAGCGAGTGGTTGCATTAACCTGAGATTGGTCTCAGTGAGCCTCGCGAATTCAACGGTTAATATTCGCTGTTCCCCAGATTCTATGAGTGGTTTCGGTGCTCGATGTCGGACGTTCCTGGCTGCACTATCGGCGGACGCCGGGAATCGAAACTTAGCTAGCCGTGATCGGCGGCGAACAGCCCTTGGACCGCGCTCACCAGTGGCGCCGACCTTCATGCGCAGATGCGACGAACTCGCTCGTTCAGGAAAAGAAATAGCGTTATCTATGAGGACGAGGCTACAAATATTTCGCTGGCAAACTTTTCTTGATGTGTTCAAAACGATCAGGAAAACAACACATGTGAAGTTTGTATATTATACAGCGAAGCTGTTTATGTCTAGGGTTCTCTAAATTTTTTTATGTGGGCAAAAAAAAAAGAATCTCAGGTCCCGAATCATGCGGGACACGTGACCGTGTGTCGCGCGACACGAGCCACCCGGTCGTGCGTGCCGAATATATATAAAAAAACAACAAAAAAAACAGATGGACTCGTTTTTGTTTTTCATTTTTAATTTCTCTTCTCTCGTCGCAATGGGCAGGCCGCTTATAGTCCGGACTACCGAAAAGCAACGCCCGTACGAAAAGCAACGGCGGGAATGGCAAAAAAATAGAAGTGGCAGCGGCGCGCGGCAAACACCACCGATGAAGATCGTGCACAAAACGCCAAGCTCATGCTACAAACCAGATATTACGACGAAAGTCGAGGAGCGAGGAACGCTTCGAGAAGACGCAGGCACCATGCTGCTAAATTGGACAACATTAATGGAGCCTACGCTAAATGCAGAAGGGACTTTCTGGACAGGGAGTTTGGAAAGCAAGAAAGAGAAGGCAAACAAGAACCCACCGATCAAGACAAATAATGACCATCGACCAACACAAAAAGCGGATCGGTACCTTTGTTCAATATACTGTGTCACGTCTGTGACGTGTGCTAAACTGCTTCTCTGGTCAATTAGGAAGGGAAGGGGGAGTTAAAGGGATAGAGAGTGGGTGTATGCCCTCATTCCAGGGCTCCAATTGCGGCTTGGGCATGCAGCGCGCGGGTCACCAGCAGCTTTTGCACATCGATGACGTCACTCTGCAGCCCCGCTTCCCACTCTTGAGTAGAAGGCTCCTCCAGTGGAGCCAGTCCAGGGATCTTCTTACACTTCCAAGTAACGTGATGCACGTCCGCCCAGGGGTCACCACAGAAGGGGCAGGCTCCCGTAGTGTACCGGTCGGGGTACCACTGGTGCAACTTGGCGGGGGTCACAAGAGTGCCCGTCTGGAGCCTTCTCCAGGTCCATTCTTCTTCCTTCCCAAGCCCCCCGCACGGGCTCGGGAATACGCGCCTGTCAAGTTTCTTCGTTTTGAGTGCCTCGTTAAACGAGAGGTCCGCGTCCACTTGACCACCCGACTGGGACGAGTCCCGGAGAATACAGCCTCGGGCCGCAGCATTTGCTGCCTCATTTCCAGTGTTGCCCGTGTGGCCAGGGGACCAGATCAGATGCACCCCCTGCACTTCCGTCTTACTAAGGATTCTATCAGCGACGGCGCACACCATCCCGCGAGCGAAATTTCCACATGCTTTCTGGGAGTCAGAGATGACAGTCGCCCTGGGGTTGCAAACGACCGCCAACGCAATCGCCGCTTCCTCAGCCTGCCCAGCAGACTCTACTCTGACCGAAGCTAATCTTAATACCCGACCCTGGGCGTTAGCCACTGCGATTGTGGCGACTCCGTTTACTGGGCCGCCACAGTCAACATATAGCGTTCCCTCTTTGTGGTCCCATGTCTTAGACAGGGCCTCAGATCTAGCCTTTCTTCTGCCGTCGTCCTTTCCTGGTTGCATATTCCTCGGGATACGACTCACCACTATTTTCTTCCGTATTTCTGCTGACAGCTCATGGTCGGGGACAGTACCCGTACGCGTTCCTCCCGGAACCGCCATCCCGAGTTTGTCCATGAGCCACGCCCCGTTTTTCGTGGACGCCAACCTCTTTAGCTGAGCCACGAGGTGTGCTTCGTGAAGCTCATCTATCGTGTTGTGGACCCCTAACTTTAGTAATTTGTCGGTCGCTGTCCTCTCGGGAAGCCCTAGCGCACTTTTGTATGCTCTTCTTATCAAAACATCAATTTTTTGCCGTTCCGCTTTACTCAAGACCAAGTACGGTGTGGCGTAAGTGATTCTGGAGATAATAAAGGCCTGAACGAGTTGCATTGCTTCTTTCTCTTTTATGCCCCTCCTACGATTTCTTATCCTCCGAAGCATGCCACAGACCTGGGTGGTCATGGTGTCAAGTTTATCGATAGTCGACTTGTTGCCCCTGCCCTGTCGAATGAGCTGGCCGAGGATACGAATCTCCGTGGGCTTAGAGACCCGTTTCCCGCTCACCCAAACCTCGATCTGTTCCGACACACTTTCATAAGGGTTCCTCAAGACAAGTAATTCGGACTTTTCCGGTGCACACTTTAGACCGCACTCCTCAGCGTAGTCTTCTACAATTCTGGCAGCCGCCTGTAGTCTTTCTTCTATCTCCGCGTCGTTCCCCTCCCGACACCACAGGGTGATGTCGTCGGCGTAGATGGCGTGCTCCACACCGGGAACCGCCCCCAGCGCCTCCGGCAAACCCCGCAGAGCCAGATTGAAAAGAAGCGGAGATAGAACAGCCCCTTGAGGCGTTCCTTTTGAGCCCAACTCGAAGCTATTGGATTTCATGCTCCCTAAGGTTAAAGTAGCCTTCCTGTCCGTTAAGAAACTTCGTACGTATTCGAACGTTCTCTGCCCGCAGTGTATCTCGTTCAGGCCTTTGAGTACGCTGGCATGCGAAACGTTATCAAAAGCCCCCTTTAAATCAAGAGCGAGAATACACCGTGTTTGTCCCCTGGAAGGGTTCTCCAAAAGATCTTTGTATATCCACAGGAGGATGTCCTGTGTTGAGGTATGAGGTCTAAACCCAAATTGAGTATGGGGCATGAGATTTTCCTTCTCCAAGTACCTCATGAGCCTAGTGTTTAGTACCCTCTCAAAAGCTTTACCCACGCATGAGGTAAGCGATATAGGTCTAAGATTTTCTAGATTTAAGTTCTTCTTGGGCTTGGGAATAAAGCGAATGTCGGCGGTTTTCCAGCAAGCTGGCGTCACCCCCTAGCCCAGTAGTGCTCGTTAAAATGATTAACTAGCTTGCTGAGTTCGCCTTCTTCCAAGTTATAAAGGAGTTTTGCCGTGATGGTGTCCGGCCCCGGCGCGGTGCCCTTTCTCATGGCCCCGAGCTCGTACTCGAATTCTGCCACCGATACCGGCCTATCTAGTTCGGAGTTTTCGCGTCCTAGATATTCTAGAGTTTCCTCCGCGCGTTCAAGGCACAAATATCTGCGCGCGAGTTGGTCCATGATTTGCTCTGTATCGCCGGGTAACTCGTAGATGAGTTCAGCTATTCGACTGTCCGTTACCGACTTAGTCTTAGTTGGATCTATCAGTGCCCTAAGGAGACGCCACGACCGAGCCGTACCGAGGCTACCGCGTATGGAGTCACAAATCCCATACCAGTTGTTCCTAGCGAGATCGACCGCATGGTCCTCCGCGACCTTAGTTAGTTCTTGGATCTTAGTTCGAATCTTCTTGTTATGTCGCTGACGTTTCCACCTCTTGGTCAGACCACGCCGGGCGTCCCAGAGGTGGAGGAGTCTTGTATCCACAGCCGGGGTCTTCTCCGAAAGTTCAACCTCCGTGACAAAAGGGCGCAGGCTGGTGGTCACGTCCGCAGCCCATTCCTCAATGTCCGCCAGGTGCACTTTCGTCTTTTCTCTTTTCTTCCTCCATTTGTCCCAGTCCGTGATCTTTGCGGTTCCAGTTCTTCTTTTGTATCCTGCCTCCCTTAGGGTCGTTTCAAGGATGCAGTGGTCGCTTCCAAGTTGTTCTGCCAGGTTCTTCCAGTCGGCGCTCCCCACGTTCTTCACCAGCGTGAGGTCCGGGCACGTATCTCTGCACGTGCTAGTCCCCGTCCTGGTAGGCTGGTCAGGTTCCGTGAGGAGCGTGAGGCGTTCCTGGTTGATTCCTTCGAAAAGTTTGCGCCCTTTCGGCGTGACGTATTTGTAACCCCATCCCGGGTGCGGGGCATTAAAGTCCCCCGCGATGACGAGAGGTTCCTTGCCGGCCGCCCTCACCGCGTTTCGCAGGAGAGTTCTGTAGTCAACCTTGTGAAGCTTGGGGTTCCCGTACAGATTCACTATGTGGATACCCCGGTCCCCCTTCTTCATCGGGACGATCACCACGTACCCACACTCCACTCCGCCCCCGTCCAGGTCCCTCTCCGTGGCCGCGAAGGTCCTATGAACGAGGGTCGTGAAGTATCGGGTTCCGCCGACCGTCCGGTAGTCCTTAATATTTACGGGCTTCTTTCCAGGTTCCTGTAGAAGTATTACCGCAGGGGGCTCGGTTTCAAGCGACAGCCGAAGGCTGAGACTGGCCTGCTTCCGACCCATCCCCCTGCAGTTCCATTGCCATATTTTCAGATATGATTCTTTTAGGCGATGCATGGTTATTGCTGTCTTCTATTGATACCACTTCCCGTCGTTCATCAGTCGACGATCTTCTCTTCGCCCCTAGCTCCTGGAGCAGGGAACTTCTTTTTCGTTCCAAGAATGTCGATTTTTTCCCGCTTGTTCCAAGTTGCTTGAGCATGGACTCCCGGTTTCGCTCCAACGCTATCACTTTGTTGGAAAGCTCCGTGATTTTTTCCATAAAAATCTGCGTGGCAGACTGCACCGCCTGTTTCACCGCAGCCTCCACGATTTCTCGAAATTGGTCTACACTGATCCCGGATGTCCCAGAGCACATGCTCTTCATTTCCACATCTTCCACTCCTTTACTCGGGGTATCCTGCCTAAGGACTTGTGTATGCTGGCTATTCCCGCTTGACCTCGGTGGCGGGTTTTCCTTGGTCGCAGTGAGATTGTTATCATTTTTCTGCAGCTTGGGCCATTTCTCCTGGTCCCCCAGGTCCAAGTTCTTCCCGTCCCGCGACATAGATCTCTGATTCCAATTTTGCTTCTTCCCACTTTTACGGCTTTTCCTCTTCCTTTTCTTTTCGGCAAGAGGCGCCGGGCGTGACGAATTTCTCTTGCAGCTTGCTGATCTGCTGCGAGAGCGAGCACGCGGCCTGGAGCCACTCCGCTCCTTCGACCACCAGCGCACCTGCTGTTCTCCGTTGCGGTGCCTCGAACGGCTCCGTCCGGTTCTCTCAGTTTGTCTCTTCTCCTTGAAAAACTTCTCAGGGCAGTGACTGTCGTATGTTTTGTGCGCCCCTCCGCACAGTGCGCACTTCGGGACACACGGGTGTCCCTCCATCGCTTGCGCGGCCCCGCACATCGCACACGCGTAACCCGTCGGTTTGCTGCACACATCCGTCCGGTGGCCGGCCTCTCCGCAGTTTAGACAGGCTGCCTTTGTCTTTTTGTATAGAAAGCAGGGCGTTTCCAGCCAGTTGAACATGACCGTGAACGGAACTTTGGTCCCGGCGAAAGTGACGAGCGCCGATTTGGACCTTCCCAGCCTCCTAGCGTCGAGTATTTCGTGTCCTGGGGCCTTGGTTTTCTCTCTGATCTGTGCGTTGGACAGCTCCAGCCGGACCCCATGAATGACGCCACGGCATGCCTCATCCCTCGGGGAGACGTGGTAGGCCTCAACGTCGAGTTGTCCGGACGGGAATATCAAACTTCTAAGCTTCGCTAACGCTTCGGCTTCGTCCCATATGTCCGTGCATATCATAATGGTGTTTTGCTCTTCGAGCAACCGGACGACTGAATTCTCCGAAAGACCCCTCGGGAGCGAGTTCTGCACCGCTTCGCCGATCTGGTCCCGGCAGCTTTTCAAGTCGACCGCCGTCTTGCGTGGCTTCACAATGATCTTGTGCTTGAATTCTCTGAGGCTGGGAAGCCGAAACGGTTTCTTTGTCTCATTCTTCTTGACCTCCGTTGCTCCACCGGTAGGCCCTCGGTCTTCCTTCCGCTGGTCATGGACTTCTTTCTTCTGGGACTTCTTTCTATGCAGAACTTGCACCCAGCTATTGCCGGGTAGCGTGCCTACTTGATCCTCCGAGTCGATTTTCTGAATTCCATCCGTATAAAGGGAAGCGCCGCTGGATTTATGAAGTCAAAAGCCACCTTGTCCGGGTCGTATCCGGTCCTGGGGCTGAGCACGAGAGCTTCCGTCGATATATCTTCCATCTTGCGTTCTCCACAGCCGCCGCGGCGGTCCCACGTGGTGACGCTGAGCCGGCTAGGGCCAGTAGGGCGGCCGCACCGTGCG